>JADLSH010000192.1:0-207500 GCA_016169945.1 Trachythela sp. YZ-2020
TAGTATAACAACTACTGAGATTACAATTACATGGCAACCCCACTAGTATAACAACTGCTGAGATTAGAATTACATGCCAATTCCACTAGTATAACAACTGCCGAGATTAGAATTACATGCCAACTACACTAGTATAACAACTGCCGAGATTAGAATTACATGCCAACTCCACTAGTATAACCACTGCCGAGATTAGAATTACATGCCATGTATTTACTGGTGAAAAGCTTTCCACCTGTTAGCTGTGATTATCAGTACTAGTAAATCAGTACTACAAATATTAACACAGATATTTATCAAGTCAAGGGCTGATTGACCCTGCTATTCTTAATGTTATATATAATGACTAAGTTTGTATATTCTCTAGATTTGCCGACATTTCATCAAGGCATCATAGTTCTGTTCTGGTAAGAAAACTAATTATTGAGTTGTTATTTTGTATTTCAAATCCATATATCAATTTCAATCAGCGGTTTTTATCTTTATACAGCCAAATGTCGGGGGGGGGGCACGACCGGTTCTGCGCTCCCTGCTCTATATCATATTTAGTATAACAACTGCCGAGATTAGAATTACATTCCAATTCCACTAGTATAACAACTGCCGAGATTAGAATTACATGCTAACGCCACTAGTATAACAACTGCCGAGATTAGAATTACATGCCAATTCCACTAGTATAACAACTGCCGAGATTATAATTACATGCCAACTCCACTAGTATAACAACTGCCGAGATTAGAATTACATGCCAACTCCACTAGTATAACAACTGCCGAGATTAGAATTACATGCCAACTCCACCAGTATAACCACTGCCGAGATTAGAATTACATGCTAACTCCACTAGTATAACAACTACTGAGATTAGAATTACATGGCAACCCAGCTAGTATAACAACTGCTGAGATTAGAATTACATGCCAATTCCACTAGTATAACAACTGCCGAGATTAGAATTACATGCCAACTACACTAGTATAACAACTGCCGAGATTAGAATTACATGCCAACTCCACTAGTATAACCACTGCCGAGATTAGAATTACATGCCATGTATTTACTGGTGAAAAGCTTTCCACCTGTTAGCTGTGATTATCAGTACTAGTAAATCAGTACTACAAATATTAACACAGATATTTATCAAGTCAAGGGCTGATTGACCCTGCTATTCTTAATGTTATATATAATGACTAAGTTTGTATATTCTCTAGATTTGCCGACATTTCATCAAGGCATCATAGTTCTGTTCTGGTAAGAAAACTAATTATTGAGTTGTTATTTTGTATTTCAAATCCATATATCAATTTCAATCAGCGGTTTTTATCTTTATACAGCCAAATGTCGGGGGGGGGGCATGACCGGTTCTGCGCTCCCTGCTCTATATCATATTTAGTATAACAACTGCCGAGATTAGAATTACATTCCAATTCCACTAGTATAACAACTGCCGAGATTAGAATTACATGCCAACTCCACTAGTATAACAACTGCCGAGATTAGAATTACATGCCAACTCCACTAGTATAACAACTGCCGAGATTAGAATTACATGCCAACTCCACTAGTATAACAACTGCCGAGATTAGAATTACATGCCAACTCCACTAGTATAACAACTGCCGAGATTAGAATTACATGCCAACTCCACTAGTATAACAACTGCCGAGATTAGAATTACATGCTAACTCCACTAGTATAACAACTACTGAGATTAGAATTACATGCCAACTCCACTAGTATAACAACTGCTGAGATTAGAATTACATGCCAATTCCACTAGTATAACAACTGCCGAGATTAGAATTACATGCCAACTCCACTAGTATAACAACTGCCGAGATTAGAATTACATGCCAACTCCACTAGTATAACAACTGCCGAGATTAGAATTACATGCCAACTCCACTAGTATAACAACTGCCGAGAGTAGAATTACATGCCAACTCCACTAGTATAACCACTGCCGAGATTAGAATTACATGCTAACTCCACTAGTATAACAACTACTGAGATTAGAATTACATGGCAACCCAGCTAGTATAACAACTGCTGAGATTAGAATTACATGCCAATTCCACTAGTATAACAACTGCCGAGATTAGAATTACATGCCAACTACACTAGTATAACAACTGCCGAGATTAGAATTACATGCCAACTCCACTAGTATAACCACTGCCGAGATTAGAATTACATGCCATGTATTTACTGGTGAAAAGCTTTCCACCTGTTAGCTGTGATTATCAGTACTAGTAAATCAGTACTACAAATATTAACACAGATATTTATCAAGTCAAGGGCTGATTGACCCTGCTATTCTTAATGTTATATATAATGACTAAGTTTGTATATTCTCTAGATTTGCCGACATTTCATCAAGGCATCATAGTTCTGTTCTGGTAAGAAAACTAATTATTGAGTTGTTATTTTGTATTTCAAATCCATATATCAATTTCAATCAGCGGTTTTTATCTTTATACAGCCAAATGTCGGGGGGGGGGCATGACCGGTTCTGCGCTCCCTGCTCTATATCATATTTAGTATAACAACTGCCGAGATTAGAATTACATTCCAATTCCACTAGTATAACAACTGCCGAGATTAGAATTACATGCCAACTCCACTAGTATAACAACTGCCGAGATTAGAATTACATGCCAACTCCACTAGTATAACAACTGCCGAGATTAGAATTACATGCCAACTCCACTAGTATAACAACTGCCGAGAGTAGAATTACATGCCAACTCCACCAGTATAACCACTGCCGAGATTAGAATTACATGCTAACTCCACTAGTATAACAACTACTGAGATTAGAATTACATGGCAACCCAGCTAGTATAACAACTGCTGAGATTAGAATTACATGCCAATTCCACTAGTATAACAACTGCCGAGATTAGAATTACATGCCAACTACACTAGTATAACAACTGCCGAGATTAGAATTACATGCCAACTCCACTAGTATAACCACTGCCGAGATTAGAATTACATGCCATGTATTTACTGGTGAAAAGCTTTCCACCTGTTAGCTGTGATTATCAGTACTAGTAAATCAGTACTACAAATATTAACACAGATATTTATCAAGTCAAGGGCTGATTGACCCTGCTATTCTTAATGTTATATATAATGACTAAGTTTGTATATTCTCTAGATTTGCCGACATTTCATCAAGGCATCATAGTTCTGTTCTGGTAAGAAAACTAATTATTGAGTTGTTATTTTGTATTTCAAATCCATATATCAATTTCAATCAGCGGTTTTTATCTTTATACAGCCAAATGTCGGGGGGGGAGGGGGGCATGACCGGTTCTGTGCTTCCTGCTCTATATCATATTTAGTATAACAACTGCCGAGATTAGAATTACATTCCAATTCCACTAGTATAACAACTGCCGAGATTAGAATTACATGCTAACGCCACTAGTATAACAACTGCCGAGATTAGAATTACATGCCAACTCCACTAGTATAACAACTGCCAAGATTAGAATTACATGCCAACTGCACTAGTATAACAACTGCCGAGATTAGAATTACATGCAACTCCACTAGTATAACAACTACTGAGATTAGAATTACATGCCAATTCCACTAGTATAACAACTGCCGAGATTAGAATTACATGCCAACTCCACTAGTATAACAACTGCCGAGATTAGAATTACATGCCAACTCCACTAGTATAACAACTGCCGAGATTAGAATTACATGCCAACTCCACTAGTATAACAACTGCCGAGATTAGAATTACATGCCAACTCCACTAGTATAACAACTGCCGAGATTAGAATTACATGCCAACTCCACTAGTATAACAACTGCCGAGATTAGAATTACATGGCAACCCAGCTAGTATAACAACTGCTGAGATTAGAATTACATGCCAATTCCACTAGTATAACAACTGCCGAGATTAGAATTACATGCCAACTACACTAGTATAACAACTGCCGAGATTAGAATTACATGCCAACTCCACTAGTATAACAACTGCCGAGATTAGAATTACATGCCAACTGCACTAGTATAACAACTGCCGAGATTAGAATTACATGCAACTCCACTAGTATAACAACTGCCGAGATTAGAATTACATGCCAACTCCACTAGTATAACCACTGCCGAGATTAGAATTACATGCTAACTCCACTAGTATAACAACTACTGAGATTAGAATTACATGGCAACCCAGCTAGTATAACAACTGCTGAGATTAGAATTACATGCCAATTCCACTAGTATAACAACTGCCGAGATTAGAATTACATGCCAACTACACTAGTATAACAACTGCCGAGATTAGAATTACATGCCAACTCCACTAGTATAACCACTGCCGAGATTAGAATTACATGCCATGTATTTACTGGTGAAAAGCTTTCCACCTGTTAGCTGTGATTATCAGTACTAGTAAATCAGTACTACAAATATTAACACAGATATTTATCAAGTCAAGGGCTGATTGACCCTGCTATTCTTAATGTTATATATAATGACTAAGTTTGTATATTCTCTAGATTTGCCGACATTTCATCAAGGCATCATAGTTCTGTTCTGGTAAGAAAACTAATTATTGAGTTGTTATTTTGTATTTCAAATCCATATATCAATTTCAATCAGCGGTTTTTATCTTTATACAGCCAAATGTCGGGGGGGGGGCATGACCGGTTCTGCGCTCCCTGCTCTATATCATATTTAGTATAACAACTGCCGAGATTAGAATTACATGCTAACGCCACTAGTATAACAACTGCCGAGATTAGAATTACATGCCAATTCCACTAGTATAACAACTGCCAAGATTAGAATTACATGCCAACTCCACTAGTATAACAACTGCCGAGATTAGAATTACATGCCAACTCCACTAGTATAACAACTGCCGAGATTAGAATTACATGCCAACTCCACCAGTATAACAACTGCCGAGATTAGAATTACATGCTAACTCCACTAGTATAACAACTACTGAGATTAGAATTACATGGCAACCCAGCTAGTATAACAACTGCTGAGATTAGAATTACATGCCAATTCCACTAGTATAACAACTGCCGAGATTAGAATTACATGCCAACTACACTAGTATAACAACTGCCGAGATTAGAATTACATGCCAACTCCACTAGTATAACCACTGCCGAGATTAGAATTACATGCCATGTATTTACTGGTGAAAAGCTTTCCACCTGTTAGCTGTGATTATCAGTACTAGTAAATCAGTACTACAAATATTAACACAGATATTTATCAAGTCAAGGGCTGATTGACCCTGCTATTCTTAATGTTATATATAATGACTAAGTTTGTATATTCTCTAGATTTGCCGACATTTCATCAGGCATCATAGTTCTGTTCTGGTAAGAAAACTAATTATTGAGTTGTTATTTTGTATTTCAAATCCATATATCAATTTCAATCAGCGGTTTTTATCTTTATACAGCCAAATGTCGGGGGGGGGGCACGACCGGTTCTGCGCTCCTGCTCTATATCATATTTAGTATAACAACTGCCGAGATTAGAATTACATTCCAATTCCACTAGTATAACAACTGCCGAGATTAGAATTACATGCTAACGCCACTAGTATAACAACTGCCGAGATTAGAATTACATGCCAATTCCACTAGTATAACAACTGCCAAGATTATAATTACATGCCAACTCCACTAGTATAACAACTGCCGAGATTAGAATTACATGCCAACTCCACTAGTATAACAACTGCCGAGATTAGAATTACATGCCAACTCCACCAGTATAACCACTGCCGAGATTAGAATTACATGCTAACTCCACTAGTATAACAACTACTGAGATTAGAATTACATGGCAACCCAGCTAGTATAACAACTGCTGAGATTAGAATTACATGCCAATTCCACTAGTATAACAACTGCCGAGATTAGAATTACATGCCAACTACACTAGTATAACAACTGCCGAGATTAGAATTACATGCCAACTCCACTAGTATAACCACTGCCGAGATTAGAATTACATGCCATGTATTTACTGGTGAAAAGCTTTCCACCTGTTAGCTGTGATTATCAGTACTAGTAAATCAGTACTACAAATATTAACACAGATATTTATCAAGTCAAGGGCTGATTGACCCTGCTATTCTTAATGTTATATATAATGACTAAGTTTGTATATTCTCTAGATTTGCCGACATTTCATCAAGGCATCATAGTTCTGTTCTGGTAAGAAAACTAACTATCGAGTTGTTATTTTGTATTTCAATTCCATATATCAATTTCAATAAGCGGTTTTTATCTTTATACAGCCAAATGTCGGGGGAGGCATGACCGTTTCTGGGCTGCCTGCTCTATATCATATTGAGTATAACAACTGCTGAGATTAGAATTACATTCCAATTCCACTAGTATAACAACTGCCGAGATTAGAATTACATGCTAACGCCACTAGTATAACAACTGCCGAGATTAGAATTACATGCCAATTCCACTAGTATAACAACTGCCGAGATTAGAATTACATGCCAACTCCACTAGTATAACAACTGCCGAGATTAGAATTACATGCCAACTCCACCAGTATAACAACTGCCGAGATTAGAATTACATGCCAACTCCACTAGTATAACAACTGCTGAGATTAGAATTACATGGCAACCCACCTAGTATAACAACTGCTGAGATTAGAATTACATGCCAATTCCACTAGTATAACAACTGCCGAGATTAGAATTACATGCCAACTCCACTAGTATAACAACTGCCGAGATTAGAATTACATGCCAACTCCACTAGTATAACAACTGCCGAGATTAGAATTACATGCCAACTCCACTAGTATAACAACTGCCGAGATTAGAATTACATGCCAACTCCACTAGTATAACAACTGCTGAGATTAGAATTACATGCCAATTCCACTAGTATAACAACTACTGAGATTAGAATTACATGGCAATCCAGCTAGTATAACAACTGCTGAGATTAGAATTACATGCCAATTCCACTAGTATAACAACTGCCGAGATTAGAATTACATGCCAACTACACTAGTATAACAACTGCCGAGATTAGAATTACATGCCAACTCCACTAGTATAACAACTGCCGAGATTAGAATTACATGCGTATAACAACTGCCAGATTAGAATTACATGCAACTCCACTAGTATAACAACTGCTGAGATTAGAATTACATGGCAAATCCACTAGTATAACAACTGCTGAGATTAGAATTACATGCCAACTCCACTAGTATAACAACTGCCGAGATTAGAATTACATGCCAACTCACTAATATAACAACTGCCGAGATTAGAATTACATGCCAACTCCACTAGTATAACAACTGCCGAGATTAGAATTACATGCCAACTCCACTAGTATAACAACTGCCGAGATTAGAATTACATGCCAACTCCACTAGTATAACAACTGCCGAGATTAGAATTACATGCCAACTCCACTAGTATAACAACTGCCGAGATTAGAATTACATGCAACTCCACTAGTATAACAACTACTGAGATTAGAATTACATGGCAACCCAGCTAGTATAACAACTGCTGAGATTAGAATTACATGCCAATTCCACTAGCATAACAACTGCCGAGATTAGAATTACATGCCAACTACACTAGTATAACAACTGCCGAGATTAGAATTACATGCCAACTCCACTAGTATAACCACTGCCGAGATTAGAATTACATGCCATGTATTTACTGGTGAAAAGCTTTCCACCTGTTAGCTGTGATTATCAGTACTAGTAAATCAGTACTACAAATATTAACACAGATATTTATCAAGTCAAGGGCTGATTGACCCTGCTATTCTTAATGTTATATATAATGACTAAGTTTGTATATTCTCTAGATTTGCCGACATTTCATCAAGGCATCATAGTTCTGTTCTGGTAAGAAAACTAATTATTGAGTTGTTATTTTGTATTTCAAATCCATATATCAATTTCAATCAGCGGTTTTTATCTTTATACAGCCAAATGTCGGGGGGGGGGCATGACCGGTTCTGCGCTCCCTGCTCTATATCATATTTAGTATAACAACTGCCGAGATTAGAATTACATTCCAATTCCACTAGTATAACAACTGCCGAGATTAGAATTACATGCTAACGCCACTAGTATAACAACTGCCGAGATTAGAATTACATGCCAATTCCACTAGTATAACAACTGCCGAGATTAGAATTACATGCCAACTCCACTAGTATAACAACTGCCGAGATTAGAATTACATGCCAACTCCACTAGTATAACAACTGCCGAGATTAGAATTACATGCCAACTCCACTAGTATAACAACTGCCGAGATTAGAATTACATGGCAACCCAGCTAGTATAACAACTGCTGAGATTAGAATTACATGCCAATTCCACTAGTATAACAACTGCCGAGATTAGAATTACATGCCAACTACACTAGTATAACAACTGCCGAGATTAGAATTACATGCCAACTCCACTAGTATAGCAACTGCCGAGATTAGAATTACATACCAACTGCACTAGTATAACAACTGCCGAGATTAGAATTACATGCAACTCCACTAGTATAACAACTGCCGAGAGTAGAATTACATGCCAACTCCACTAGTATAACCACTGCCGAGATTAGAATTACATGCTAACTCCACTAGTATAACAACTACTGAGATTAGAATTACATGCCAACTCCACTAGTATAACAACTGCTGAGATTAGAATTACATGCCAATTCCACTAGTATAACAACTGCCGAGATTAGAATTACATGCCAACTACACTAGTATAACAACTGCCGAGATTAGAATTACATGCCAACTCCACTAGTATAACCACTGCCGAGATTAGAATTACATGCCATGTATTTACTGGTGAAAAGCTTTCCACCTGTTAGCTGTGATTATCAGTACTAGTAAATCAGTACTACAAATATTAACACAGATATTTATCAAGTCAAGGGCTGATTGACCCTGCTATTCTTAATGTTATATATAATGACTAAGTTTGTATATTCTCTAGATTTGCCGACATTTCATCAAGGCATCATAGTTCTGTTCTGGTAAGAAAACTAATTATTGAGTTGTTATTTTGTATTTCAAATCCATATATCAATTTCAATCAGCGGTTTTTATCTTTATACAGCCAAATGTCGGGGGAGGGGCATGACCGGTTCTGCGCTCCCTGCTCTATATCATATTTAGTATAACAACTGCCGAGATTAGAATTACATGCTAACGCCACTAGTATAACAACTGCCGAGATTAGAATTACATGCCAATTCCACTAGTATAACAACTGCCGAGATTAGAATTACATGCCAACTCCACTAGTATAACAACTGCCGAGATTAGAATTACATGCCAACTCCACTAGTATAACAACTGCCGAGATTAGAATTACATGCCAACTCCACTAGTATAACAACTGCCGAGATTAGAATTACATGCCAACTCCACTAGTATAACAACTGCTGAGATTAGAATTACATGCCAACCCCGCTAGTATAACAACTGCTGAGATTAGAATTACATGCCAATTCCACTAGTATAACAACTGCCGAGATTAGAATTACATGCCAACTCCACTAGTATAACAACTGCCGAGATTAGAATTACATGCCAACTCCACTAGTATAACCACTGCCGAGATTAGAATTACATGCTAACTCCACTAGTATAACAACTACTGAGATTAGAATTACATGCCAACCCAGCTAGTATAACAACTGCTGAGATTAGAATTACATGCCAATTCCACTAGTATAACAACTGCCGAGATTAGAATTACATGCCAACTCCACTAGTATAACAACTGCCGAGATTAGAATTACATGCCAACTCCACTAGTATAACAACTGCCGAGATTAGAAATTACTATTCTTAATGTTATATATAATGACTAAGTTTGTATATTCTCTAGATTTGCCGACATTTCATCAGGCATCATAGTTCTGTTCTGGTAAGAAAACTAATTATTGAGTTGTTATTTTGTATTTCAAATCCATATATCAATTTCAATCAGCGGTTTTTATCTTTATACAGGCAAATGTCGGGGAGAGCATGACCGGTTACTGCGCTCCCTGCTCTATATCATATTTAGTATAACAACTGCCGAGATTAGAATTACATGCTAACGCCACTAGTATAACAACTGCCGAGATTAGAATTACATGCTAACTCCACTAGTATAACAACTGCCGAGATTAGAATTACATGCCAATTCCACTAGTATAACAACTGCCGAGATTAGAATTACATGCCAACTCCACTAGTATAACAACTGCCGAGATTAGAATTACATGCCAACTCCACTAGTATAACAACTGCCGAGATTAGAATTACATGCCAACTCCACTAGTATAACCACTGCCGAGATTAGAATTACATGCCAACTCCACTAGTATAACAACTACTGAGATTAGAATTACATGGCAACCCAGCTAGTATAACAACTGCTGAGATTAGAATTACATGCCAATTCCACTAGTATAACAACTGCCGAGATTAGAATTACATGCCAACTACACTAGTATAACAACTGCCGAGATTAGAATTACATGCCAACTCCACTAGTATAACCACTGCCGAGATTAGAATTACATGCCATGTATTTACTGGTGAAAAGCTTTCCACCTGTTAGCTGTGATTATCAGTACTAGTAAATCAGTACTACAAATATTAACACAGATATTTATCAAGTCAAGGGCTGATTGACCCTGCTATTCTTAATGTTATATATAATGACTAAGTTTGTATATTCTCTAGATTTGCCGACATTTCATCAAGGCATCATAGTTCTGTTCTGGTAAGAAAACTAATTATTGAGTTGTTATTTTGTATTTCAAATCCATATATCAATTTCAATCAGCGGTTTTTATCTTTATACAGCCAAATGTCGGGGGGGGGGCATGACCGGGTCTGCGCTCCTGCTCTATATCATATTTAGTATAACAACTGCCGAGATTAGAATTACATTCCAATTCCACTAGTATAACAACTGCCGAGATTAGAATTACATGCTAACGCCACTAGTATAACAACTGCCGAGATTAGAATTACATGCCAATTCCACTAGTATAACAACTGCCGAGATTAGAATTACATGCCAACTCCACTAGTATAACAACTGCCGAGATTAGAATTACATGCCAACTCCACTAGTATAACAACTGCCGAGAGTAGAATTACATGGCAACCCAGCTAGTATAACCACTGCCGAGATTAGAATTACATGCTAACTCCACTAGTATAACAACTACTGAGATTAGAATTACATGGCAACCCAGCTAGTATAACAACTGCTGAGATTAGAATTACATGCCAATTCCACTAGTATAACAACTGCCGAGATTAGAATTACATGCCAACTACACTAGTATAACAACTGCCGAGATTAGAATTACATGCCAACTCCACTAGTATAGCAACTGCCGAGATTAGAATTACATACCAACTGCACTAGTATAACAACTGCCGAGATTAGAATTACATGCAACTCCACTAGTATAACAACTGCCGAGAGTAGAATTACATGCCAACTCCACTAGTATAACCACTGCCGAGATTAGAATTACATGCTAACTCCACTAGTATAACAACTACTGAGATTAGAATTACATGGCAACCCAGCTAGTATAACAACTGCTGAGATTAGAATTACATGCCAATTCCACTAGTATAACAACTGCCGAGATTAGAATTACATGCCAACTACACTAGTATAACAACTGCCGAGATTAGAATTACATGCCAACTCCACTAGTATAACCACTGCCGAGATTAGAATTACATGCCATGTATTTACTAGTGAAAAGCTTTCCACCTGTTAGCTGTGATTATCAGTACTAGTAAATCAGTACTACAAAGGGCTGATTGACCCTGCTATTCTTAATGTTATATATAATGACTAAGTTTGTATATTCTCTAGATTTGCCGACATTTCATCAAGGCATCATAGTTCTGTTCTGGTAAGAAAACTAATTATTGAGTTGTTATTTTGTATTTCAAATCCATATATCAATTTCAATCAGCGGTTTTTATCTTTATACAGCCAAATGTCGGGGGGGGGGCATGACCAGTCCTGCGCTCGCTGCTCTATATCATATTTAGTATAACAACTGCCGAGATTAGAATTACATGCCAATTCCACTAGTATAACAACTGCCGAGATTAGAATTACATGCCAACTCCACTAGTATAACAACTGCCGAGATTAGAATTACATGCCAACTCCACTAGTATAACAACTGCCGAGATTAGAATTACATGCCAACTCCACTAGTATAACAACTGCCGAGATTAGAATTACATGCCAACTCCACCAGTATAACAACTGCCGAGATTAGAATTACATGCCAACTCCACTAGTATAACAACTACTGAGATTAGAATTACATGGCAACCCAGCTAGTATAACAACTGCTGAGATTAGAATTACATGCCAATTCCACTAGTATAACAACTGCCGAGATTAGAATTACATGCCAACTACACTAGTATAACAACTGCCGAGATTAGAATTACATGCCAACTCCACTAGTATAACCACTGCCGAGATTAGAATTACATGCCATGTATTTACTGGTGAAAAGCTTTCCACCTGTTAGCTGTGATTATCAGTACTAGTAAATCAGTACTACAAATATTAACACAGATATTTATCAAGTCAAGGGCTGATTGACCCTGCTATTCTTAATGTTATATATAATGACTAAGTTTGTATATTCTCTAGATTTGCCGACATTTCATCAAGGCATCATAGTTCTGTTCTGGTAAGAAAACTAATTATTGAGTTGTTATTTTGTATTTCAAATCCATATATCAATTTCAATCAGCGGTTTTTATCTTTATACAGCCAAATGTCGGGGGGGAGGGGGGCATGACCGGTTCTGCGCTCCCTGCTCTATATCATATTTAGTATAACAACTGCCGAGATTAGAATTACATGCTAACGCCACTAGTATAACAACTGCCGAGATTAGAATTACATGCCAATTCCACTAGTATAACAACTGCCAAGATTATAATTACATGCCAACTCCACTAGTATAACAACTGCCGAGATTAGAATTACATGCCAACTCCACTAGTATAACAACTGCCGAGATTAGAATTACATGCCAACTCCACTAGTATAACAACTGCCGAGATTAGAATTACATGCCAACTCCACTAGTATAACAACTACTGAGATTAGAATTACATGGCAACCCAGCTAGTATAACAACTGCTGAGATTAGAATTACATGCCAATTCCACTAGTATAACAACTGCCGAGATTAGAATTACATGCCAACTACACTAGTATAACAACTGCCGAGATTAGAATTACATGCCAACTCCACTAGTATAACCACTGCCGAGATTAGAATTACATGCCATGTATTTACTGGTGAAAAGCTTTCCACCTGTTAGCTGTGATTATCAGTACTAGTAAATCAGTACTACAAATATTAACACAGATATTTATCAAGTCAAGGGCTGATTGACCCTGCTATTCTTAATGTTATATATAATGACTAAGTTTGTATATTCTCTAGATTTGCCGACATTTCATCAAGGCATCATAGTTCTGTTCTGGTAAGAAAACTAATTATTGAGTTGTTATTTTGTATTTCAAATCCATATATCAATTTCAATCAGCGGTTTTATCTTCATACAGCCAAATGTCGGGGAGGGCATGACCGGTTCTGCGCTCCTGCTCTATATCATATTTAGTATAACAACTGCCGAGATTAGAATTACATTCCAATTCCACTAGTATAACAACTGCCGAGATTAGAATTACATGCTAACGCCACTAGTATAACAACTGCCGAGATTAGAATTACATGCCAATTCCACTAGTATAACAACTGCCGAGATTAGAATTACATGCCAACTCCACTAGTATAACAACTGCCGAGATTAGAATTACATGCCAACTCCACTAGTATAACAACTGCCGAGATTAGAATTACATGCCAACTCCACCAGTATAACCACTGCCGAGATTAGAATTACATGCTAACTCCACTAGTATAACAACTACTGAGATTAGAATTACATGGCAACCCAGCTAGTATAACAACTGCTGAGATTAGAATTACATGCCAATTCCACTAGTATAACAACTGCCGAGATTAGAATTACATGCCAACTACACTAGTATAACAACTGCCGAGATTAGAATTACATGCCAACTCCACTAGTATAACAACTGCCGAGATTAGAATTACATGCCAACTGCACTAGTATAACAACTGCCGAGATTAGAATTACATGCCAACTCCACTAGTATAACAACTGCCGAGATTAGAATTACATGCCAACTCCACTAGTATAACAACTGCCGAGATTAGAATTACATGCTAACTCCACTAGTATAACAACTACTGAGATTAGAATTACATGGCAACTCCACTAGTATAACAACTGCTGAGATTAGAATTACATGCCAATTCCACTAGTATAACAACTGCCGAGATTAGAATTACATGCCAACTACACTAGTATAACAACTGCCGAGATTAGAATTACATGCCAACTCCACTAGTATAACCACTGCCGAGATTAGAATTACATGCCATGTATTTACTGGTGAAAAGCTTTCCACCTGTTAGCTGTGATTATCAGTACTAGTAAATCAGTACTACAAATATTAACACAGATATTTATCAAGTCAAGGGCTGATTGACCCTGCTATTCTTAATGTTATATATAATGACTAAGTTTGTATATTCTCTAGATTTGCCGACATTTCATCAAGGCATCATAGTTCTGTTCTGGTAAGAAAACTAATTATTGAGTTGTTATTTTGTATTTCAAATCCATATATCAATTTCAATCAGCGGTTTTTATCTTTATACAGCCAAATGTCGGGGGGGGGGAGGGGGGCATGACCGGTTCTGTGCTCCCTGCTCTATATCATATTTAGTATAACAACTGCCGAGATTAGAATTACATTCCAATTCCACTAGTATAACAACTGCCGAGATTAGAATTACATGCTAACGCCACTAGTATAACAACTGCCGAGATTAGAATTACATGCTAACGCCACTAGTATAACAACTGCCGAGATTAGAATTACATGCCAATTCCACTAGTATAACAACTGCCGAGATTAGAATTACATGCCAACTCCACTAGTATAACAACTGCCGAGATTAGAATTACATGCCAACTCCACCAGTATAACAACTGCCGAGATTAGAATTACATGCTAACTCCACTAGTATAACAACTACTGAGATTAGAATTACATGGCAACCCAGCTAGTATAACAACTGCTGAGATTAGAATTACATGCCAATTCCACTAGTATAACAACTGCCGAGATTAGAATTACATGCCAACTACACTAGTATAACAACTGCCGAGATTAGAATTACATGCCAACTCCACTAGTATAACAACTGCCGAGATTAGAATTACATGCCAACTGCACTAGTATAACAACTGCCGAGATTAGAATTACATGCAACTCCACTAGTATAACAACTGCCGAGAGTAGAATTACATGCCAACTCCACTAGTATAACCACTGCCGAGATTAGAATTACATGCTAACTCCACTAGTATAACAACTACTGAGATTAGAATTACATGGCAACCCAGCTAGTATAACAACTGCTGAGATTAGAATTACATGCCAATTCCACTAGTATAACAACTGCCGAGATTAGAATTACATGCCAACTACACTAGTATAACAACTGCCGAGATTAGAATTACATGCCAACTCCACTAGTATAACCACTGCCGAGATTAGAATTACATGCCATGTATTTACTGGTGAAAAGCTTTCCACCTGTTAGCTGTGATTATCAGTACTAGTAAATCAGTACTACAAATATTAACACAGATATTTATCAAGTCAAGGGCTGATTGACCCTGCTATTCTTAATGTTATATATAATGACTAAGTTTGTATATTCTCTAGATTTGCCGACATTTCATCAAGGCATCATAGTTCTGTTCTGGTAAGAAAACTAATTATTGAGTTGTTATTTTGTATTTCAAATCCATATATCAATTTCAATCAGCGGTTTTTATCTTTATACAGCCAAATGTCGGGGGGGGGCATGACCAGTCCTGCGCTCCCTGCTCTATATCATATTTAGTATAACAACTGCCGAGATTAGAATTACATTCCAATTCCACTAGTATAACAACTGCCGAGATTAGAATTACATGCTAACGCCACTAGTATAACAACTGCCGAGATTAGAATTACATGCCAACTCCACTAGTATAACAACTGCCGAGATTAGAATTACATGCCAACTCCACTAGTATAACAACTGCCGAGATTAGAATTACATGCCAACTCCACTAGTATAACAACTGCCGAGAGTAGAATTACATGCCAACTCCACCAGTATAACCACTGCCGAGATTAGAATTACATGCTAACTCCACTAGTATAACAACTACTGAGATTAGAATTACATGGCAACCCAGCTAGTATAACAACTGCTGAGATTAGAATTACATGCCAATTCCACTAGTATAACAACTGCCGAGATTAGAATTACATGCCAACTACACTAGTATAACAACTGCCGAGATTAGAATTACATGCCAACTCCACTAGTATAACAACTGCCGAGATTAGAATTACATGCCAACTGCACTAGTATAACAACTGCCGAGATTAGAATTACATGCCAACTCCACTAGTATAACAACTGCCGAGAGTAGAATTACATGCCAACTCCACTAGTATAACCACTGCCGAGATTAGAATTACATGCTAACTCCACTAGTATAACAACTACTGAGATTAGAATTACATGGCAACCCAGCTAGTATAACAACTGCTGAGATTAGAATTACATGCCAATTCCACTAGTATAACAACTGCCGAGATTAGAATTACATGCCAACTACACTAGTATAACAACTGCCGAGATTAGAATTACATGCCAACTCCACTAGTATAACCACTGCCGAGATTAGAATTACATGCCATGTATTTACTGGTGAAAAGCTTTCCACCTGTTAGCTGTGATTATCAGTACTAGTAAATCAGTACTACAAATATTAACACAGATATTTATCAAGTCAAGGGCTGATTGACCCTGCTATTCTTAATGTTATATATAATGACTAAGTTTGTATATTCTCTAGATTTGCCGACATTTCATCAAGGCATCATAGTTCTGTTCTGGTAAGAAAACTAATTATTGAGTTGTTATTTTGTATTTCAAATCCATATATCAATTTCAATCAGCGGTTTTTATCTTTATACAGCCAAATGTCGGGGGGGGGGCATGACCGGTTCTGCGCTCCCTGCTCTATATCATATTTAGTATAACAACTGCCGAGATTAGAATTACATTCCAATTCCACTAGTATAACAACTGCCGAGATTAGAATTACATGCTAACGCCACTAGTATAACAACTGCCAAGATTATAATTACATGCCAACTCCACTAGTATAACAACTGCCGAGATTAGAATTACATGCCAACTCCACTAGTATAACAACTGCCGAGATTAGAATTACATGCCAACTCCACTAGTATAACAACTGCCGAGATTAGAATTACATGCCAACTCCACTAGTATAACAACTGCCGAGATTAGAATTACATGCCAACCCAGCTAGTATAACAACTGCTGAGATTAGAATTACATGCCAATTCCACTAGTATAACAACTGCCGAGATTAGAATTACATGCCAACTACACTAGTATAACAACTGCCGAGATTAGAATTACATGCCAACTCCACTAGTATAACAACTGCCGAGATTAGAATTACATGCCAACTGCACTAGTATAACAACTGCCGAGATTAGAATTACATGCCAACTCCACTAGTATAACAACTGCCGAGATTAGAATTACATGCCAACTCCACCAGTATAACCACTGCCGAGATTAGAATTACATGCTAACTCCACTAGTATAACAACTACTGAGATTAGAATTACATGGCAACCCAGCTAGTATAACAACTGCTGAGATTAGAATTACATGCCAATTCCACTAGTATAACAACTGCCGAGATTAGAATTACATGCCAACTACACTAGTATAACAACTGCCGAGATTAGAATTACATGCCAACTCCACTAGTATAACAACTGCCGAGATTAGAATTACATGCCAACTCCACTAGTATAACAACTGCCGAGATTAGAATTACATGCCAACTCCACTAGTATAACAACTGCCGAGATTAGAATTACATGCCAACTCCACTAGTATAACAACTGCCGAGATTAGAATTACATGCCAACTCCACCAGTATAACAACTGCCGAGATTAGAATTACATGCCAACTCCACTAGTATAACAACTGCCGAGATTAGAATTACATGCCAACTCCACTAGTATAACAACTGCTGAGATTAGAATTACATGCCAACTCCACTAGTATAACAACTGCCGAGATTAGAATTACATGCCAACTACACTAGTATAACAACTGCCGAGATTAGAATTACATGCTAACTCCACTAGTATAACAACTACTGAGATTAGAATTACATGGCAACCCAGCTAGTATAACAACTGCTGAGATTAGAATTACATGCCAATTCCACTAGTATAACAACTGCCGAGATTAGAATTACATGCCAACTACACTAGTATAACAACTGCCGAGATTAGAATTACATGCCAACTCCACTAGTATAACCACTGCCGAGATTAGAATTACATGCCATGTATTTACTGGTGAAAAGCTTTCCACCTGTTAGCTGTGATTATCAGTACTAGTAAATCAGTACTACAAATATTAACACAGATATTTATCAAGTCAAGGGCTGATTGACCCTGCTATTCTTAATGTTATATATAATGACTAAGTTTGTATATTCTCTAGATTTGCCGACATTTCATCAAGGCATCATAGTTCTGTTCTGGTAAGAAAACTAATTATTGAGTTGTTATTTTGTATTTCAAATCCATATATCAATTTCAATCAGCGGTTTTTATCTTTATACAGCCAAATGTCGGGGGGGGGGCATGACCGGTTCTGTGCTTCCTGCTCTATATCATATTTAGTATAACAACTGCCGAGATTAGAATTACATTCCAATTCCACTAGTATAACAACTGCCGAGATTAGAATTACATGCTAACGCCACTAGTATAACAACTGCCGAGATTAGAATTACATGCCAACTCCACTAGTATAACAACTGCCGAGATTAGAATTACATGCCAACTCCACTAGTATAACAACTGCCGAGATTAGAATTACATGCCAACTCCACTAGTATAGCAACTGCCGAGATTAGAATTACATGGCAACCCAGCTAATATAACAACTGCTGAGATTAGAATTACATGCCAACTACACTAGTATAACAACTGCCGAGATTAGAATTACATGCCAACTCCACCAGTATAACCACTGCCGAGATTAGAATTACATGCTAACTCCACTAGTATAACAACTACTGAGATTAGAATTACATGGCAACCCAGCTAGTATAACAACTGCTGAGATTAGAATTACATGCCAATTCCACTAGTATAACAACTGCCGAGATTAGAATTACATGCCAACTACACTAGTATAACAACTGCCGAGATTAGAATTACATGCCAACTCCACTAGTATAACCACTGCCGAGATTAGAATTACATGCCATGTATTTACTGGTGAAAAGCTTTCCACCTGTTAGCTGTGATTATCAGTACTAGTAAATCAGTACTACAAATATTAACACAGATATTTATCAAGTCAAGGGCTGATTGACCCTGCTATTCTTAATGTTATATATAATGACTAAGTTTGTATATTCTCTAGATTTGCCGACATTTCATCAAGGCATCATAGTTCTGTTCTGGTAAGAAAACTAATTATTGAGTTGTTATTTTGTATTTCAAATCCATATATCAATTTCAATCAGCGGTTTTTATCTTTATACAGCCAAATGTCGGGGGGGGAGGGGGGCATGACCGGTTCTGCGCTCCCTGCTCTATATCATATTTAGTATAACAACTGCCGAGATTAGAATTACATTCCAATTCCACTAGTATAACAACTGCCGAGATTAGAATTACATGCTAACGCCACTAGTATAACAACTGCCGAGATTAGAATTACATGCCAATTCCACTAGTATAACAACTGCCAAGATTATAATTACATGCCAACTCCACTAGTATAACAACTGCCGAGATTAGAATTACATGCCAACTCCACTAGTATAACAACTGCCGAGATTAGAATTACATGCCAACTCCACCAGTATAACAACTGCCGAGATTAGAATTACATGCCAACTCCACTAGTATAACAACTACTGAGATTAGAATTACATGGCAACCCAGCTAGTATAACAACTGCTGAGATTAGAATTACATGCCAATTCCACTAGTATAACAACTGCCGAGATTAGAATTACATGCCAACTACACTAGTATAACAACTGCCGAGATTAGAATTACATGCCAACTCCACTAGTATAACAACTGCCGAGATTAGAATTACATACCAACTGCACTAGTATAACAACTGCCGAGATTAGAATTACATGCAACTCCACTAGTATAACAACTGCCGAGAGTAGAATTACATGCCAACTCCACTAGTATAACCACTGCCGAGATTAGAATTACATGCTAACTCCACTAGTATAACAACTACTGAGATTAGAATTACATGGCAACCCAGCTAGTATAACAACTGCTGAGATTAGAATTACATGCCAATTCCACTAGTATAACAACTGCCGAGATTAGAATTACATGCCAACTACACTAGTATAACAACTGCCGAGATTAGAATTACATGCCAACTCCACTAGTATAACCACTGCCGAGATTAGAATTACATGCCTAGTATAACAATGCTAACTCCACCTGTTAGCTGTGATTATCAGTACTAGTAAATCAGTACTACAAATATTAACACAGATATTTATCAAGTCAAGGGCTGATTGACCCTGCTATTCTTAATGTTATATATAATGACTAAGTTTGTATATTCTCTAGATTTGCCGACATTTCATCAAGGCATCATAGTTCTGTTCTGGTAAGAAAACTAATTATTGAGTTGTTATTTTGTATTTCAAATCCATATATCAATTTCAATCAGCGGTTTTTATCTTTATACAGCCAAATGTCGGGGGGGGGGAGGGGGGCATGACCGGTTCTGCGCTCCCTGCTCTATATCATATTTAGTATAACAACTGCCGAGATTAGAATTACATTCCAATTCCACTAGTATAACAACTGCCGAGATTAGAATTACATGCTAACGCCACTAGTATAACAACTGCCGAGATTAGAATTACATGCCAACTCCACTAGTATAACAACTGCCGAGATTAGAATTACATGCCAACTCCACTAGTATAACAACTGCCGAGATTAGAATTACATGCCAACTCCACTAGTATAACAACTGCCGAGAGTAGAATTACATGCCAACTCCACCAGTATAACCACTGCCGAGATTAGAATTACATGCTAACTCCACTAGTATAACAACTACTGAGATTAGAATTACATGGCAACCCAGCTAGTATAACAACTGCTGAGATTAGAATTACATGCCAATTCCACTAGTATAACAACTGCCGAGATTAGAATTACATGCCAACTACACTAGTATAACAACTGCCGAGATTAGAATTACATGCCAACTCCACTAGTATAACAACTGCCGAGATTAGAATTACATGCCAACTGCACTAGTATAACAACTGCCGAGATTAGAATTACATGCAACTCCACTAGTATAACAACTGCCGAGATTAGAATTACATGCCAACTCCACTAGTATAACAACTGCCGAGATTAGAATTACATGCCAACTCCACTAGTATAACAACTACTGAGATTAGAATTACATGGCAACCCAGCTAGTATAACAACTGCTGAGATTAGAATTACATGCCAATTCCACTAGTATAACAACTGCCGAGATTAGAATTACATGCCAACTACACTAGTATAACAACTGCCGAGATTAGAATTACATGCCAACTCCACTAGTATAACCACTGCCGAGATTAGAATTACATGCCATGTATTTACTGGTGAAAAGCTTTCCACCTGTTAGCTGTGATTATCAGTACTAGTAAATCAGTACTACAAATATTAACACAGATATTTATCAAGTCAAGGGCTGATTGACCCTGCTATTCTTAATGTTATATATAATGACTAAGTTTGTATATTCTCTAGATTTGCCGACATTTCATCAAGGCATCATAGTTCTGTTCTGGTAAGAAAACTAATTATTGAGTTGTTATTTTGTATTTCAAATCCATATATCAATTTCAATCAGCGGTTTTTATCTTTATACAGCCAAATGTCGGGGGGGGGCATGACCGGTTCTGCGCTCCCTGCTCTATATCATATTTAGTATAACAACTGCCGAGATTAGAATTACATTCCAATTCCACTAGTATAACAACTGCCGAGATTAGAATTACATGCTAACGCCACTAGTATAACAACTGCCAAGATTAGAATTACATGCCAATTCCACTAGTATAACAACTGCCGAGATTAGAATTACATGCCAACTCCACTAGTATAACAACTGCCGAGATTAGAATTACATGCCAACTCCACTAGTATAACAACTGCCGAGATTAGAATTACATGCCAACTCCACCAGTATAACAACTGCCGAGATTAGAATTACATGCCAACTCCACTAGTATAACAACTGCTGAGATTAGAATTACATGGCAACCCAGCTAGTATAACAACTGCTGAGATTAGAATTACATGCCAATTCCACTAGTATAACAACTGCCGAGATTAGAATTACATGCCAACTACACTAGTATAACAACTGCCGAGATTAGAATTACATGCCAACTCCACTAGTATAACAACTGCCGAGATTAGAATTACATGCCAACTGCACTAGTATAACAACTGCCGAGATTAGAATTACATGCAACTCCACTAGTATAACAACTGCCGAGAGTAGAATTACATGCCAACTCCACTAGTATAACAACTGCCGAGATTAGAATTACATGCTAACTCCACTAGTATAACAACTACTGAGATTAGAATTACATGGCAACCCAGCTAGTATAACAACTGCTGAGATTAGAATTACATGCCAATTCCACTAGTATAACAACTGCCGAGATTAGAATTACATGCCAACTACACTAGTATAACAACTGCCGAGATTAGAATTACATGCCAACTCCACTAGTATAACCACTGCCGAGATTAGAATTACATGCCATGTATTTACTGGTGAAAAGCTTTCCACCTGTTAGCTGTGATTATCAGTACTAGTAAATCAGTACTACAAATATTAACACAGATATTTATCAAGTCAAGGGCTGATTGACCCTGCTATTCTTAATGTTATATATAATGACTAAGTTTGTATATTCTCTAGATTTGCCGACATTTCATCAAGGCATCATAGTTCTGTTCTGGTAAGAAAACTAATTATTGAGTTGTTATTTTGTATTTCAAATCCATATATCAATTTCAATCAGCGGTTTTTATCTTTATACAGCCAAATGTCGGGGGGGGGGCATGACCGGTTCTGCGCTCCCTGCTCTATATCATATTTAGTATAACAACTGCCGAGATTAGAATTACATTCCAATTCCACTAGTATAACAACTGCCGAGATTAGAATTACATGCTAACGCCACTAGTATAACAACTGCCGAGATTAGAATTACATGCCAACTCCACTAGTATAACAACTGCCGAGATTAGAATTACATGCCAACTCCACTAGTATAACAACTGCCGAGATTAGAATTACATGCCAACTCCACCAGTATAACAACTGCCGAGATTAGAATTACATGCCAACTCCACTAGTATAACAACTGCTGAGATTAGAATTACATGCCAACTCCACTAGTATAACAACTGCTGAGATTAGAATTACATGCCAATTCCACTAGTATAACAACTGCCGAGATTAGAATTACATGCCAACTACACTAGTATAACAACTGCCGAGATTAGAATTACATGCCAACTCCACTAGTATAACAACTGCCGAGATTAGAATTACATGCCAACTGCACTAGTATAACAACTGCCGAGATTAGAATTACATGCCAACTCCACTAGTATAACAACTGCCGAGATTAGAATTACATGCCAACTCCACTAGTATAACAACTGCCGAGATTAGAATTACATGCCAACTCCACTAGTATAACAACTGCTGAGATTAGAATTACATGGCAACCCAGCTAGTATAACAACTGCTGAGATTAGAATTACATGCCAATTCCACTAGTATAACAACTGCCGAGATTAGAATTACATGCCAACTACACTAGTATAACAACTGCCGAGATTAGAATTACATGCCAACTCCACTAGTATAACAACTGCCGAGATTAGAATTACATGCCAATTCCACTAGTATAACAACTGCCGAGATTAGAATTACATGCCAACTCCACTAGTATAACAACTGCCGAGATTAGAATTACATGCCAACTCCACTAGTATAACAACTGCCGAGAGTAGAATTACATGCCAACTCCACCAGTATAACCACTGCCGAGATTAGAATTACATGCTAACTCCACTAGTATAACAACTACTGAGATTAGAATTACATGGCAACCCAGCTAGTATAACAACTGCTGAGATTAGAATTACATGCCAATTCCACTAGTATAACAACTGCCGAGATTAGAATTACATGCCAACTACACTAGTATAACAACTGCCGAGATTAGAATTACATGCCAACTCCACTAGTATAGCAACTGCCGAGATTAGAATTACATGCCAACTGCACTAGTATAACAACTGCCGAGATTAGAATTACATGCCAACTCCACTAGTATAACAACTGCCGAGATTAGAATTACATGCCAACTCCACTAGTATAACAACTGCCGAGATTAGAATTACATGCCAACTCCACTAGTATAACAACTGCCGAGATTAGAATTACATGCCAACTCCACTAGTATAACAACTGCCGAGATTAGAATTACATGCCAACTCCACTAGTATAACAACTGCCGAGATTAGAATTACATGCCAACTACACTAGTATAACAACTGCCGAGATTAGAATTACATGCCAACTCCACTAGTATAACAACTGCCGAGATTAGAATTACATGCCAACTCCACTAGTATAACAACTGCCGAGATTAGAATTACATGCAACTCCACTAGTATAACAACTGCCGAGATTAGAATTACATGCCAACTCCACTAGTATAACAACTGCCGAGATTAGAATTACATGCCAACTCCACTAGTATAACAACTGCCGAGATTAGAATTACATGCCAACTCCACTAGTATAACAACTGCCGAGATTAGAATTACATGCCAACTCCACTAGTATAACAACTGCCGAGATTAGAATTACATGCCAACTCCACTAGTATAACAACTGCCGAGATTAGAATTACATGCCAACTCCACTAGTATAACAACTGCCGAGATTAGAATTACATGCTAACTCCACTAGTATAACAACTACTGAGATTAGAATTACATGGCAACTCCACTAGTATAACAACTGCTGAGATTAGAATTACATGCCAATTCCACTAGTATAACAACTGCCGAGATTAGAATTACATGCCAACTACACTAGTATAACAACTGCCGAGATTAGAATTACATGCCAACTCCACTAGTATAACCACTGCCGAGATTAGAATTACATGCCATGTATTTACTGGTGAAAAGCTTTCCACCTGTTAGCTGTGATTATCAGTACTAGTAAATCAGTACTACAAATATTAACACAGATATTTATCAAGTCAAGGGCTGATTGACCCTGCTATTCTTAATGTTATATATAATGACTAAGTTTGTATATTCTCTAGATTTGCCGACATTTCATCAAGGCATCATAGTTCTGTTCTGGTAAGAAAACTAATTATTGAGTTGTTATTTTGTATTTCAAATCCATATATCAATTTCAATCAGCGGTTTTTATCTTTATACAGCCAAATGTCGGGGGGGGGGCATGACCGGTTCTGCGCTCCCTGCTCTATATCATATTTAGTATAACAACTGCCGAGATTAGAATTACATTCCAATTCCACTAGTATAACAACTGCCGAGATTAGAATTACATGCCAACGCCACTAGTATAACAACTGCCGAGATTAGAATTACATGCCAACTCCACTAGTATAACAACTGCCGAGATTAGAATTACATGCCAACTCCACTAGTATAACAACTGCCGAGATTAGAATTACATGCCAACTCCACTAGTATAACAACTGCCGAGATTAGAATTACATGCCAACTCCACTAGTATAACAACTGCCGAGATTAGAATTACATGCCAACTCCACTAGTATAACAACTACTGAGATTAGAATTACATGCAACTCCACTAGTATAACAACTGCCGAGATTAGAATTACATGCCAATTCCACTAGTATAACAACTGCCGAGATTAGAATTACATGCCAACTCCACTAGTATAACAACTGCCGAGATTAGAATTACATGCCAACTCCACTAGTATAACAACTGCCGAGATTAGAATTACATGCCAACTCCACTAGTATAACAACTGCCGAGATTAGAATTACATGCAACTCCACTAGTATAACAACTGCCGAGATTAGAATTACATGCCAACTGCACTAGTATAACACTGCCGAGATTAGAATTACATTCTAATTCCACTAGTATAACAACTACTGAGATTAGAATTACATGGCAACCCAGCTAGTATAACAACTGCTGAGATTAGAATTACATGCCAATTCCACTAGTATAACAACTGCCGAGATTAGAATTACATGCCAACTACACTAGTATAACAACTGCCGAGATTAGAATTACATGCCAACTCCACTAGTATAACCACTGCCGAGATTAGAATTACATGCCATGTATTTACTGGTGAAAAGCTTTCCACCTGTTAGCTGTGATTATCAGTACTAGTAAATCAGTACTACAAATATTAACACAGATATTTATCAAGTCAAGGGCTGATTGACCCTGCTATTCTTAATGTTATATATAATGACTAAGTTTGTATATTCTCTAGATTTGCCGACATTTCATCAAGGCATCATAGTTCTGTTCTGGTAAGAAAACTAATTATTGAGTTGTTATTTTGTATTTCAAATCCATATATCAATTTCAATCAGCGGTTTTTATCTTTATACAGCCAAATGTCGGGGGGGGGGCATGACCGGTTCTGCGCTCCCTGCTCTATATCATATTTAGTATAACAACTGCCGAGATTAGAATTACATTCCAATTCCACTAGTATAACAACTGCCGAGATTAGAATTACATGCCAACTCCACTAGTATAACAACTGCCGAGATTAGAATTACATGCCAACTCCACTAGTATAACAACTGCCGAGATTAGAATTACATGCCAACTCCACTAGTATAACAACTGCCGAGATTAGAATTACATGCCAACTCCACTAGTATAACAACTGCCGAGATTAGAATTACATGCCAACTCCACTAGTATAACAACTGCCGAGATTAGAATTACATGCCAACTCCACTAGTATAACAACTGCCGAGATTAGAATTACATGCCAACCCAACTAGTATAACAACTGCCGAGATTAGAATTACATGCCAACTCCACTAGTATAACAACTGCCGAGATTAGAATTACATGCCAACTCCACTAGTATAACAACTGCCGAGATTAGAATTACATGCCAACTCCACTAGTATAGCAACTGCCGAGATTAGAATTACATACCAACTGCACTAGTATAACAACTGCCGAGATTAGAATTACATGCAACTCCACTAGTATAACAACTGCCGAGATTAGAATTACATGCCAACTCCACTAGTATAACCACTGCCGAGATTAGAATTACATGCTAACTCCACTAGTATAACAACTACTGAGATTAGAATTACATGGCAACCCAGCTAGTATAACAACTGCTGAGATTAGAATTACATGCCAATTCCACTAGTATAACAACTGCCGAGATTAGAATTACATGCCAACTACACTAGTATAACAACTGCCGAGATTAGAATTACATGCCAACTCCACTAGTATAACCACTGCCGAGATTAGAATTACATGCCATGTATTTACTGGTGAAAAGCTTTCCACCTGTTAGCTGTGATTATCAGTACTAGTAAATCAGTACTACAAATATTAACACAGATATTTATCAAGTCAAGGGCTGATTGACCCTGCTATTCTTAATGTTATATATAATGACTAAGTTTGTATATTCTCTAGATTTGCCGACATTTCATCAAGGCATCATAGTTCTGTTCTGGTAAGAAAACTAATTATTGAGTTGTTATTTTGTATTTCAAATCCATATATCAATTTCAATCAGCGGTTTTTATCTTTATACAGCCAAATGTCGGGGGGGGAGGGGGGCATGACCGGTTCTGTGCTCCCTGCTCTATATCATATTTAGTATAACAACTGCCGAGATTAGAATTACATTCCAATTCCACTAGTATAACAACTGCCGAGATTAGAATTACATGCTAACGCCACTAGTATAACAACTGCCGAGATTAGAATTACATGCCAACTCCACTAGTATAACAACTGCCGAGATTAGAATTACATGCCAACTCCACTAGTATAACAACTGCCGAGAGTAGAATTACATGCCAACTCCACCAGTATAACCACTGCCGAGATTAGAATTACATGCTAACGCCACTAGTATAACAACTGCCGAGATTATAATTACATGCCAATTCCACTAGTATAACAACTGCTGAGATTAGAATTACATGCCAATTCCACTAGTATAACAACTGCCGAGATTAGAATTACATGCCAATTCCACTAGTATAACAACTGCCAAGATTATAATTACATGCCAACTCCACTAGTATAACAACTGCCGAGATTAGAATTACATACCAACTGCACTAGTATAACAACTGCCGAGATTAGAATTACATGCAACTCCACTAGTATAACAACTGCCGAGAGTAGAATTACATGCCAACTCCACTAGTATAACCACTGCCGAGATTAGAATTACATGCTAACTCCACTAGTATAACAACTACTGAGATTAGAATTACATGGCAACCCAGCTAGTATAACAACTGCTGAGATTAGAATTACATGCCAATTCCACTAGTATAACAACTGCCGAGATTAGAATTACATGCCAACTACACTAGTATAACAACTGCCGAGATTAGAATTACATGCCAACTCCACTAGTATAACAACTGCCGAGATTAGAATTACATGCCAACTCCACTAGTATAACAACTGCCGAGATTAGAATTACATGCAACTCCACTAGTATAACAACTGCCGAGAGTAGAATTACATGCCAACTCCACTAGTATAACCACTGCCGAGATTAGAATTACATGCTAACTCCACTAGTATAACAACTACTGAGATTAGAATTACATGGCAACCCAGCTAGTATAACAACTGCTGAGATTAGAATTACATGCCAATTCCACTAGTATAACAACTGCCGAGATTAGAATTACATGCCAACTACACTAGTATAACAACTGCCGAGATTAGAATTACATGCCAACTCCACTAGTATAACCACTGCCGAGATTAGAATTACATGCCATGTGTTTACTGGTGAAAAGCTTTCCACCTGTTAGCTGTGATTATCAGTACTAGTAAATCAGTACTACAAATATTAACACAGATATTTATCAAGTCAAGGGCTGATTGACCCTGCTATTCTTAATGTTATATATAATGACTAAATTTGTATATTCTCTAGATTTGCCGACATTTCATCAAGGCATCATAGTTCTGTTCTGGTAAGAAAACTAATTACTGAGTTGTTATTTTGTATTTCAAATCCATAAATAAATTTCAACAAGCGGTTTTTATCTTTATACAACCAAATGTCGGGGGGGAGGGGGGCATGACCGGGGGGGAGGGGGGCATGACCCAGGAAAGGACACATACCCTTATTCCTACTTAATTTCGCGTGACTTCAATTTCGCGATTGTAAAAAATCGCGAAATTCAAATCGCGCGAATAAAAAACCTCATGGAATTTACGCACGTGAAAGGGACAAATTGAAATTATTATTATTATTATTCACTTTATTTCAATACGGTGCCTATTTTACCAAAAAAACTATTTACAAAACAAAAAGGTGATCTTCCAATAGGCCGTATGACTAACTAATATTACGAATAACCTTGAAATTGAAATTAAATACCCTAGTCAAAATTTTGAATTGTAAAATTCTTGATAAATATGATCAACAATAACATGTACAGCTCATATAATATTACAAATTATTCATAATAGCCAGTTTGCATCTTGTCTTGTTACCGGCAATATAATGGAAGAATGCTGGCGTAACGGACGTAGTCAACGGTACAAAGGAACTTCCCCCAGAAGATCCATTTGAGGGTCTTCACGAGTAAAAAAATTTCAGAATACCTTGCACATATTTATCAATTAGTATAGGAAATAGCACGGTTCGAGAAGTATTAATGAAAAATTGCACGCGTGTTTGGCGAAATATTCGTAATACCGCGAGTGCGAAGCACAAGCGGTATTACGAATATTTCGCCAAACACAAGTGCAATTTTTCACTAATACTTCGAGAACAAGTGCTATTTCGTATTAATATTATTATTAACAATTTTTACTCAATTTTTACCCAATTTTACTCAATTGACGTTGCTCAATTTTTACTAGGGGTATTTGGGAGAAAATACCACATGTGGTATTTTCTCCCAAATACCCATAGTAAAAAGAATTAAGAGAAAATTTTGATGTTCTTAGCCAATCAGAAACGAGGAAAATTGTTAATAATGATATTAGGAACTTTATAGAACTAAAATATTGCTCAGATGCTTTCGCGAAATTTAATGTCATTTTTCTATTATCGCCTATCAAAATCGCGAAAATAAAGTCTCGCGAAATATTGCCTCGAAAAAATCGCTAAATTAAGTACGCGCGGAAGTAGGTACGAATAAGGTATTAATTTATTTTGATCTTCTTTATTTAGCTTGTAGGATTAAATAAGGATTCACGAAACGTCTTGGCTTATGGGACAGACAGCGAAGAAGAACTATATAGGGCATTAAAATATAATTTTCCTCACGCCGTCCACCTCCGTTGCTTTATGCACTTCCGAGAGAATTGCAAAACTCAACTAAAGAAATCGAACATCCCAGAAGCGCAACAGAAGGAGATCCTTGCAGATGTATTTGGACGAAGAGTTGGGGATACCTGGGAAAATGGTAAATTTTTCGATTCTACCAAATCAGGAGGGGCTAATAAGGGCCGTCACGACGGGAGGGGGTGTATGGGGTGATTCAAGGCATTGTCCAACAAAATTCTTGTTAACGTAAAGATATGCCGGATTCTAAAGATTACATGTATTAAATGAAGTAGTCAACTATGAATGACCACACCCAGGGACCACGCCCTTTTGTCGGCAAATGGGATACTCACACACTCCCCCTGCTCATACATCTTCGCGATGGCCCTGAAAACGAATTAACATTTTCGTATCATTGGAAAAATCCTAGATATTAATTCCATCAATAATTATAATAAATTTACGTTCAAATGCAGGTCTTGTTGACGCCAAAGACGAGGAAAGATTTAAAAGCTAAGCTATCGAATTGCAAAGATGTATGGAACAGAAAGGAAAGCAGTTATCTTCCTGCAGGACAAGCACCTAAATTCTACCAGTACATACTAGAAAAGGTACAGTTCCGACTCAGATTGCAGAATAGCTCATATACGGTGGATGACTATATTATAATAAATAATATCACATTGTGCTGTTCGAGTATTATAGTATCCCATTATTATTTACACAGAAAGTATCAGAAGATATAGCAAGGACTATGTTCAGATCAACATGCCAGCATTTTTTATTACGGTGGATTCCTGAAACCGACACCTCCTCGTATACAAAATAGATCAATTGTTTTTATTTATTGGATTTGTTCGAATTTTTCAGATCACCATGATAAACGAATGTATGTCACAAAGAGCTCGACGCAACGCTGGTCTGGGTGACCCTCCTCTTCCATACTACACGTGTAAAGTACCCAGCTCGATGTACTAAATATGTACCAGATTCTAGGAGATTTTCACAATAACTTTTAATACAAACAATACGAAAATAATACAAAAATCAACGACCCTTCAACTTGGCGCTTATCACGTGATTATTCAATTACGTCACATCAATATGAATATAATTAGATGTCCAGATTCTACATCCCTTCCTTTCCAGTCAATTTTAAATGACACTTAAAAGTGTTCAAAACAAACTAGCATAAACTTAACAAACTATAGTGTTCATAATGTCTTGCAAATATATACTTAAGTAGCCCTATATATTTGCATCTATGTTTCCAAATCAGTTTGGTTTATCCATGATAAAATCATTGAATCGCTCTGGCAACCTAGTTGCTCGTTTAGGTCTACTTGATGTAACCGTCTCACTATCAAGTTGAGGCTGTTGTTGAGCCTCAGTTTCTGTAGCTGACTCTGATGGTGTATTATATGGCTTAACAAACGAACTGTCTCTCCTGTAGATTGTTCCATCATCAGACTCTACCATGACTTCGTTCCCCTCCTTTGTAATTACTGTATATGGCTCACTTTCATAGTTTGCAGCTAACGTTCCTGATGTTTTAGTATTCCGTAACAGTACTTGATCTCCTGGTAAGATAGCACTACCATTCGCTCCACGTTTATCATCTGCATAAGCTTTCTGTGTTAGCTTATTTCTCCAATCTCGCTCTCTCGTGTTCTCGTCAAAACCGTCTATATCTCCCCGTAGTTCTGGGAGTTTACTTCTCAATTCCCGTTTGAACATAAGAAATGCTGGTGTTTGCCCAGTTGTCGCTTGTGGTGTTGACCGATATGCAAGAAGAAATTGCGGTAACTCCTTTCTCCAATCTTTGCCTTCAACTTGAGCCACCTTCAGTGCCTTGAGCAGGGTGCGATTCTGACGCTCCACTTCCCCATTAGCTTGTTGCCAAAGTGGTGGTGACGTTCTATGTTCAATGTTCGCTTCTCGCAAAAACCTCTTAAACTCCTCACTAACAAACTGTCTTCCGTTGTCCGATTTCAGGGAGTGAGGAAAACCAAATCGAGCAAAAATCTCGTTAAGCGTGTTGATAATCTTCTCTGAAGTTGTCGAGTGCATAATAGCAACTTCATAGTAGCGACTATAATAGTCCACAACCACTAATAAATTTTCTCCAGTTGGCATCGGCCCCATCAAATCCACTGCGACGTCTGGCCATGGCCCTGTAGGCATCTCTGTCCGTTTCATAGGTTCCGGTACATTAAATTGACTGACTACTTGACATCCATGACATGATTTACATACACGCTCGGCATCTGTGTCCATCTTGGGCCACCATACCTTCGTTCTCAATCTGCTTTTTGTCTTGGCTATTCCTTGATGCCCCTCATGTGCTGCTTCCAATACTTTTCTCCTTAACGTCCGAGGAATGACAATCCTCCGTGTGTTCTTTACACACGTATATGCCGACAACTTACACTTAGCCCAGTCTCCCGATTCAATATAATGTCGCACACTTTGCAATTCCGCATCAGTTTCCGATTCCCTCTCTATTTCTGTGATCGTCAAGGCAACTGGTGTTGCTTCCATAGCAACAAATCGCACAGCGTCCTCTTTCTCGCTACTGCGGTCTTTTGGATTCTTCTGATTCATCCTAGACAGAGCATCGGCAATGTTCGTCTTTCCAGGGCGGTAAACAACCTTGAAATTCTGGCACTGAAGCCGCAGTACCCACCTTTCGATTCTCGCCGAGGGTTTCGATGTCTTGCCGAAAATACACTCGAGTGGTTTGTGGTCGGTTTCCAGTTCGAACTCACGACCATACACATATATATTAAAACGTTCACAAGCCCATACGAGTGCAAGTGCTTCCTTCTCTGTTTGGGCGTAGCGCCGCTCCACATCCGAGAGATTCCTGGAAGCATACGACACCGCCCTCCACTGATCTCCTTGCAGTTGTAACAACACAGCTCCGATGCCCTCCGGTCCAGCATCCGCAACGATTCTCGTTTTGCAGTCGTTGCTAAAATAAGCAAGTGCCTCGGCACTAGTCATCATCATCTTCAGCTTGTCAAACGCTTCCTGCTGCTCCGACTCCCAAACAAACGACTGTCCTTTGTAAGCATTCTACGCAAGCGGCTCTGCGATCTTTGCAAAGTCTGGGATAAATTTTGAGTATTGTACCAACTGTACAAACGATCTTACTTCCGAAACGTTCTGCGGTGATCTTGCGTTAACTACAGCAGCAACTTTCTCCTCACTTGGCGACACTCCTTGAGCACTTAGCTTGTGTCCAAAGAAAGTCAACTTCGGAAGCCTAAATTGACATTTGCCTCCGTTTACAGTGAGACCTTTCTCTCGCAGATGTGTTAGCACTTTATGCAGATTTGCATCATGCTCCGATAAATCAGCTCCGTAAACAATGAGATCATCTGCGATATGTGCAACTCCATTGCATCCTGCCAAAACATCCGAGATTATCTTCTGATATTTCTCTGGAGCCGATGTGATTCCGAACATTAATCGACGATATCTATATAACCCTCGGTGGGTCACAAACGTTGTTATGTCCCTTGAATCTTCCTCAAGTTCAACTTGATGAAAGCCCCACTTGAGATCGATCTTGCTAAACACCGTTGCTCCGTTTAAATCATACAACACTTCTTCTATGGTCGGGATCGGATGTCTCTCTCTCACAATTGCCTCGTTCGCCCTTCTCATATCGACACAAAGTCGTATATCCTTTCCATCTGCCTTTGGGACAACGACTAATGGTGAAACCCATCTTGTGGGTGTTGCTTCTGGCAACTCTTCGATGATACCCATGTCAAGTAACTCATCTAACTTATTGTCAACTTTGTCCCTTAACCCGAATGGTAGCCTACGTACAGGCTGAGCAACCGGTATGACGTTCTCATCAATATGCAGTTTCAGCTTGTAATCCTTAAGCAGTCCGACCCCATTAAAAATATCGGCAAAATCCTCACGAATGTCCGAGTCACTTCCCTCCTCTGTAACAGTATTAACAATTCCCTTTGCTATTTCCTCGGTCCGACCTAAGGACTTTCAACCGTTCGGCCGTCTTCTTTCCCAGTATAGGTTTTCCGTTTTCTTTAATCACAGTGAACTCGTCTACGCATCTTGCCCCATTTGCCGCACACACAATCTCTGCCGTAAATGTCCCCATAACGTCGATTGGCTCTTTCTGTCCATACGCAAACAGTTTCTTGTCAGATATCTTTGACTCACACCTAACACGATTTTCCTTGAGAAAGTTCCAGATCTTGTAATCAATTACATTGCATGTCGAGCCGAGTCGATCAAAACACTTTCTAATTTCACTCCTCCGATCGTTAAATTAACCCGCCTGTATCCTTTTGTCCATTTTGACCAATAACAAAGGCATAGTCATTTTCAGGTGATTTGTCTTCGTCCTTCAAACTTTATATGTCTTTTCTTCCTTGTTGTCCTTCTCCCTGGCTTTTCTTTTCTACAGCAGGCTGAGAAATGGCCCTTCACTCCGCATTTATTGCAGCTTTGGTCTTTGCTGGACAACCTGGGTCTCGAGCAAAATGTCCAATCCTATTACAGTTGTAACATCGCTGTTTGATGTCCTTGTTGTCATGCCCAGTCCCCTTGGCTGGTGATCTGCGCTCATTCTGATTTACATTAAACCTTTTCCTTTGTCGTCCATTCCAACGCGATTTCTGATTCAAAGCGTTTACCGTATTTGAACCTTCCATTGATTTCAACTGCTCTTCTACAGCCTCGTATGCTCGAGCAATATCTTGTAAATCCTTGAGTGTTGCATTAACTCGTTCAAGAAACTTCCGTCTAAGCTTTGAATCACAACATTTCTCGATAAGTTGGTCTCGAATTGCTTCTTCCACGTTCTCAAACTCACACGTAGTAGCCTTCTGTCTGAGCCGAGAAACAAAATGATCCACTTTCTCGCCGCTCGTCTGACTCATTTGTCGAAACTGGTGCCTCTCAAACGGCAAGTTCACTTTAGGAACAAAATATTCATCTAGAATCTTAACACAATCCTTAAACTCTTTCTCTTCCTCTTCGTTTACTAGTGTAAAATATAGTTCTTGTAACTGTAATCCCCCTGTGTGCAAAAGTAATGCCACTTTCTGTTTATCATTCGTAACTCCCTTCGCCGTTAAAAACAAGTTAAATTCGTTGGGTCTTCCCTGGGGTTGAAGCAAGGAATCCCTTTGACATCGCTTGTTAACAAACTTGCTTGTGCGCCTGCTTGAGCGCCGTTTTGTCCCGTGCCATCTTCGTCCGGTGGTGGCATTTCGTAAATATTTCCCGAATATTACACTTCCGATCGGTAATTTCGCCAAAATAAACAGCTACAAAGTTAGGCCAACTATTATCCTCGTCGCCAATGTAAAGTACCCAGCTCGATGTACTAAATATGTACCAGATTCTAGGAGATTTTCACAATAACTTTTAATACAAACAATACGAAAATAATACAAAAATCAACGACCCTTCAACTTGGCGCTTATCACGTGATTATTCAATTACGTCACATCAATATGAATATAATTAGATGTCCAGATTCTACAACACGAATGATTCGGAATCAGCGAACGCGACGATAAAACGGGCTGTGGAATTCAAAGAGAATGAGATCTCAGATTTTGTGCGTGAAATGAGTGTGTTGATGCAGCAGCAAAGAGATGACGTCGAGTCAGCTGTCTTTAACAAAGGCCCCTATCGATTAGCTAAACCGTTCAGAAATTTCTATGTTTCTGAAACTGAAAATGGTTTAAAAAGCGGAACGAGCAGAGGGATCGGCATTTGGAAAAATTTCACAAAACCAAGATGTCCAATGAAAAAGAAACCGAAGCCAGCATTTCCACTGTCCCTGGCCAAAATACAACTGTTCCTCGCAGAGAATTAACATTCGACTTACTCAGCGCCAATATCCAGTCTCTTCCCGTAGTCACGCTGCAGTCAATAGTTCAGAAGTCGGAAGAGCTGTTAAATCGTGAAGGTGCTTTAACACCTGCTCCGGGAACTACTAATGCATACATGGTGGCAAGCCAGACAGCTATAAGACCACATTTTGTTCAAATAAAAAAGAACGGAAAGGTTGTTTGCGATGAGTGTCCCGCATTTGCGTCCGCAAAGTTATGTGCCCATGCCATCGCTGCTTCAGAGAAAGCTGGTGTGCTTGAAAGTTATGTAAAATGGTTAGTCAAGAATGGCCCACAAACAATGAACTTGACCTCGCTGGTAACCTTCGATAGTGGTAAAGATACTGGAAAAAAGACGACAAAAGCTTCCACAGCACGACGAAAAGGAGGCAGAGCCAACAAATCACGTCCGATCACATCGATAGTGGACAGGCCATTCCACTTACACAGCTCCGCCGAGCAACAAGCACCGCTAGCACATTCACAACAATTTTCGCAAGCTCAGCAACAAGCACCGCAAGCACATTCACAACAACAATTTTCGCAAGTTCAGCAACAAACACCGCAAGCACATTCACAACAACAATTTTCGCAAGTTCAGCAACAAACACCGCAAGCACATTCACAACAACAATTTTCGCAAGTTCAGCAACAAACACCGCAAGCACATTCACAACAACAATTTTCGCAAGTTCAGCAACAAACACCGCAAGCACATTCACAACAACAATTTTCGCAAGTTCAGCAACAAGCATCGCAAGCACAGCAATTTGTACAACCATCACAACAACCTGTACGAATACCACAACTGCATTCGTTTGTCCCCCTACATATCCTGAAGATTCTACTTAGTAGTGTGCGAACTTGCTACGGTTGCGGTCAAACACTGAAGCCAGAAGATCGCATACCAGATCCACCATTTGATGTTACAATCGTCTCCAGAATGCCACGATGTTTTGTACTTCCAACTGGTGAAAGAGTATCAAGAGTATCAAATGTGTATTTTCATGTCAATTTAAATTGCCTTCGTTCCAAGCAGCCATATTTCCAGCCAAGTACGGTAGCTATGGCAAACTGGGTACCATCCCAGCTCACTGCGCAACACATGGTACTACTAAGGCAGTTTTGCATGCGTGTTTAACTGTTCAGTTAATTATATATCATCTGTAGAATTCCACATGCATGCGAAGTCATCTGCATGCTATTTCATTTAACTTGTATCGACTTTCCCGTATACACAGTACTTTTAAGTTAATTTGCAATTAGTGGAACGGGGTTTTAAATAATTGTTAGGAAATGTATCTAAGTTTCGTTTCCAAATTGATAGAGACATGTACACATCATTTTCTTAATTATAGGGATTTAGCACGTTTAAGTTAGAATTCTAGATCGTTAGCATTAAATTCAGTTAAACAGTATCGTACTATTAGTTATAAAATTTTGTCTAGAACACTGCTCAAACGAGCATGAGAGTTGATGGAAGTTACAACCTTTGCTCGCGTTTGACACCAAACTTGCATCAACTCTCATGCATGCACTGTCATTAAGTGCTGATGTTCAAATGTCTATAAGACGAGAAAAGCATTTTCTATACTTCAAAAGGCAGGAGAAGTAATTTCTATACCATATCCGCGTTTTACCCGAAAGGGTAAAACGCGGATATGACTTTAAAAGGCCCGAGAAGCATTTTCCATACCGTATCCGCGTTTTACCCGAAAGGGTAAAACGCGGATATGACTTTCAAAGGCACGAGAAGCATTTTCTATACCATATCCGCGTATTACCCGAAAGCGTAAAACGCGGATATGACTTTAAAAGGCCCGAGAAGCGTTTTCTATACCATATTTTCGGGTAAAACGCGGATATAACTTTAAAATAGCGTGTCATGACAATTGAAGTCATCCGTCCGTCCGTCCGCCACCCATCCGTCCGTCCGCCACCAATCCGTCCGTCCGCCACCCACCCGTCCGTCCGCCACTAATCCGTCCGTCCGTATCCGCGTTTTATCCTAACCCTTTTCTCTCTCAGGGTTGAGATTTAGGTGTCTGCATTAGAGTCTGAGGTGTCGACGTTGGAAAGGTTCGACAGCATAAGGGATTTATCTTCAAAGATATTAACTATAGTTTTACTTTAGCATTATCAACAAGTGATGATACATTGTTTGAGTCATTGAAAGAAAGTGTGTCGGAGAAAACATTGAAGTCTATTTCAAAGATGTGCTTTACAAATATGACTGAAGTTCAACTCAAGAGTATTGTACAATTGCTCAATGGAAGGTTTGTATAAGTTATCTACATATGCATATTGTTGAATCTTAACATACATAGCAGTTGTGGAAAAATATATGCTTTCAAAAAGTTGTTTCTCAGCGTAGATAGTGGTCTTGATATACGCATCCTGTCTGGTGGATTCTTTTAAGTCGAGTTTCAAATAGTTTTTTCTCAATGTGGATAGTATATAGTCTTGAAATACATATTTTTTGTGGTAGATTCTTACTAACCTAACCTAATCTTAATTGAAACTGTTACTTCGCAGTTTTTAATGCCTTTCTTTGTGGTAGATTTCATTAGCCTAAACTTCAAGTGGTTATATAATTAACGTTATCGCAGTATAGGCATATTCATGGTGATCAAATACATGGCGATCCTTTGTGGTAGATTCTCTCTAGCCCAACAATAATTTTTTGCAATTTAATTTCTTTGTAGAGATATACTTAGTGCTTCAAAGACTGGGAGTGGAAAGACTCTAGCGTTTTGAATCCCAGCGATTGAGCTAGTGTTCAAACTTCAGTTCAAGCCGAGAAACGGTAAGATCGTGTTTGTGTATAAGATCTATAAGGACGTTCATGTTCTTTCAAGCAATATGCCCAATATTTAGAACATTTACCATTATACGCGATACTCATACGCCACACTTGTATATATACATGAACATGAGGTTGGCTCTTGGCAACTAACTGCATCATGGGCAAGCTCTGCATGGCCACAGACTGCTGCACTGGAATTGCAAGGTCATAGGTTTGATTATAGGCTAGATATACTTTGCTTGCATGTTCTTCCCTGAGAGTCTGTCTTTATCTCAATAATAAGCAAATTGCATCATGGTTGGTTTGTTTGTACGATTTTTATTATTTACTTGTTGTGAAGGATTGCTAAACGAACTCATTCGCTGCACTCACTCGTTTATTTAGCGATCCTTCACAACTTGTAAATAGAAATTGTACGCATGCACTCGCCAACCATAAAGTAATCTATATTTAGTGATCCAAGCACATTATATACTAAAATGCACCGGTAATTACATAAACACATGCCAAATTTGTGGGAGAACGGTTCGGGGTGAAGACTGAAGTGAACCAATATTTATACTCTGGTCAACCCAAAGACTCATTCTAGCCTTATATTTTCATCCCGCGGGGTATACATGAGACCCTCTAGGAGAGACTAAATGCCCTAGGGGTAAAAACCCCGATAGAGCCCTGTCATCATGGTTGCGACCCTCTCCGACATTACCTGAACCAATGGGTGATAATCCCCTTGGACAGTCCTTACGATTCAACTGATTATATTTCCATGAAATAATCTGAGTCTATGGGCAATGAAGTTGACCACTTGGAACACTTCAACCCCGAACCAAAGCTTTATTCAACATCAACAAGTTTAGATATATACAACATGATCATTCACAGCAATAAAATTGTTCGTGTTCATTGTATATATACATGAACATGAGGTTGGCTCTTGGCAACTAACTGCATCATGGACAAGCTCTGCATGGCCACAGACTAGGTCATAAGTTTGATTATACGCTAGATATACTTTGCTTGCATGTTCTTCCCTGAGAGTCTGTCTTTATCTCTATAATAAGCAGATTGCATCATGCTTGGTTTGTTTGTACGATTTTTATTATTTACTTGTTGTCAAGGATTGCTAAACGAACTCATTCGCTGCACTCACTCGTCGGTGCCTTGACGCTGACGCCAATCCACGCCATCTTGGCTAGTACAGCCGGAAGTTTCTATAGGTAAAAAGTGCCGTTGTACTAGCCAGGATGGCGAATGATGGCGTCAGACTTATCGCGCATGACGCGAAAAACGCGGTATCCAGCAGTAAAAATTCCGGTGCAACTGCCATATTTTGTCTATTCTGGTTTTGACTAAATCATCTTTGCATGCAGATTTTGCGACGAAGAGCTAAGAAATGTTTGGAATTGTCCATGTTTTGCTGTGGTGAGGTGTTGCTCCATGCATGTATTTCTAGTCTATATATATTGGTCATAACAACTGTATTAAAAGGATCTTATTGTATAATACTACCTACACTAGACCCTCACGTTTGAGATATATTTTTCAGATTTGGCCAAAAGTGTTAATCTTCTATTTCAATTAACCTATTGGTCGTCAAATGACAGTATTATTCTGTGACACAAACAAAAAATATTGAAGACTTAGCAAGAATATCATTAAATTAAAGAAAGCTCCGTTGTATGTAGGAGTTGATGACAATAACGAAACATGCCGCAAAGTCGGAAACTTAGGACAGGTTGGTTTATGGAACTTACTCACTGCGTTTGATGAGATTGCATATAGATTGTGTTATTGTCCTGTTGTATAAAGCTACGTTTACACACATGGCGATTATAGTGAAAAACTGCCTATTTACAATGGATTACATTGTCCTTCAAACGATCGAAGCTAGAAAATAACGTTAAACCTGGACAATATGTTTAAGAACTGTTTTTTTGTGTAAAATTGTTATACTATCAATAAATTGTTTAATAAAACGTTAATCCGTGTGTTAATTAATGCTTCCAGTCAAACGCCGCTAACTACTAGACGCGTTTCAATGTTTTGCCTTAAAAATGCATACATTTTCGTATTCGTCAAACCCCCTTTATCGTTCCAGGACGTACTATGGAAAGAATTCGTTGAAGCTGTTCGCGTGATGAAGCTAAGCTATCATAGACAAGCCATGGAACACTATAAAACCTTGGAAAAGAATCACGAAGCAACACTGAATCTCTTAATGGATCTAAAAGACGACTCAAGGTTGCTACGTTCTGCACGTACGCTTCTGTACGTACACCCTTGTACGTACACTATGTACATACGCTTCTGTACGTAAAGGCCGGCCTCCACTTGCGCGTACGTACGCACAATTGCACGTACGGCTAGCTTGAAATGTGATTGGTTAAAAACTTGACGGCCGCACAGAAAGTAGAATACAATTCTACTGTCATACGTACAAAAAGTTAGCCGCGACGGTCAAGATTAGCGATCATTTTCGAGTCACAGAGCATGCGCAAAATCAGACGCGGCCAGCGCGGCGTGGAGGCCGGCCTTAAGCTTCTGTAGCCCTTTCGTACCCCGTACGTACGCTCTTTACGTACACTCTGTACGCACACTATGTACGCACACTATGTACGCACACTATGTACGCACACACTCAAGGTAAAGGTAAAATCCATAGTATATAAGATTTTGTAATTTGGCAAAATCGTGATGCTACAGACACGAGAAACGGGAAAAGTAACGTTAAAATGATACAACTTGCAGATTGTTACATCAAGTAACTAATAAATGTGTACCTTTTTAAAGTTTTCCTGTTATTACTCATTATAGTTTAACATTAAGCGATATTGTTCTAGGTGTTCGTGATATTTCGGCAGTTTTAACCTCACAAATTTATGCCAATCTGAGGAATTGTTGAATTTATCTTGTCTTTTATTGAAAGAAAACATCCTAAATACTCCTTGAAAAATGCTATTTTACTCCTTAAAAACTCCTTAATTATTGCTTGAATTCAACTATTCAAGACCAGCACGAACTCTGAATTCTGTCCATGATGATAAATGTTTCTATTACATGTATTTTCCACCAAACACAATGTGAATACATATGGTGAACAGTTTAGCCACTCCAATACCTTTCTTGGCTTTTAAAGTTGACCACCATGTGCTGCACTGTACTGCACTTAAGGAACCACTGATATGAGTGAAATCACTTATTAGTGCCAACATGCGTTTATGTTGACCACCAACTGCTCGCTGTGTGACCTTTCTTATGTTTAAAAATCTTAGATTTCTTCGTCAACTTGGGGGTTTCTATATCCAGTACAGTACCAAACCCTCCACCACCTCCACGCTTGCGAGGTCGCTCTCCTTTACTGCTGTGGACAGCCGGTTTGTTCGAGTTAAGCATATTTTGCTAACAGTTTGTTAGTTAAGATTTGGTATAGTAACACTCACAGACAAACGTTGCCAAAGCATCCGCAGTGGAGAATTAGGTTTAAGTGAGAATACGTATATACTTAATTATTTCATCACTGGATGTTCATCAACACTTTATGATTGGTGCCTGAACATGCTGAAGTTTAAAACACTTCGACTTATTTATTAAAACTATTCGTCAGACACAAATCTACAGCAGCTTATATGAACACCTTTCTAATATGAACACTTCTCTAATACGGACACTTTCCTAACACGGATATTACTCTGATATGAACACCTCTCTAATACGGCCACCTCTCTAATACAATATCTGGCTGATATGAACACCTCTCTAATACAGACACCTCTCTAATAGGAATATCTCTCTATATGAACTCTTCTTCAACACGGACACCTTTCTAATACGGATATCGTCTCTGATATGAACACCTATCTAAAAAGGACACCTCTCTAATACGAAAATATCGCTGATATGAACACCTCTCTAATACAGACACCTCTCTAATAGGAATATCTCTCTATATGAACTCTTCTTCAACACGGACACCTTTCTAATACGGATATCGTCTCTGATATGAACACCTATCTAAGAAGGACACCTCTCTAATACGAAAATATCGCTGATATGAATACCTCTATGATATGGACACCTGTCTAATACAGACACCTTTCTAATACGGGCACCTATTTAATATGAACATCTCTCCAATACGGACATCTCTCGAACACAAACAACTCGCTAAGTACGGACATCTCTCTATTATGCACAGCTCTCCAATACATACACTTCTCTAACACTGTATGAACAACTCTCTAATACGGACATCTCTCTAATACTGACACCTCTAATACGGACACCTCTCCAGCACGGACACCTCTCCAGCACGGACACCTCTCTAATACAGACACCTATACAATACGGACACCTCTCTAATACAGATGCTTCTCTAATACGGAGATCTCTCCAATACTTACACCTCTCTAATACAGACTCCTCTCCAATACGGACATCTTTCTAATACAAACACCTCTATCCAATCCGGACACCTTTCTAATATGAACACTTCTCTAATACGGACACTTTCCTAATACGAATATTACTCTGATATGAACACCTCTCCAATACGGCCACCTCTGTAATACAATATCTGGCTGATATGAACACCTCTCAAATACAGACACCTCTCTAATACAGGCACCTCTCTAATACGAATATCTCTCTGATATGAACTCTTCAACACGGACACCTTTCTAATACGGATATCTTTTCTCATATGAACACCTATCTAAAAAGGACACCTCTCTAATACGAAAATATCGCCGATATGAACACCTCTCTGATATGGTCACCTGCCTAATACAGACACCTTTCTAATACGGATCCCTCTTTAATATGAACATCTCTCTAATGCGGACATCTCTCCAATACAAACAACTCGCTATGTACGGACATCTCTTTAATATGCACAGCCCTCCAATACAGACATTTCTCTAACACTGTATGAACACCTCTCTAATACGGACATCTCTCTAATACTGACACCTCTAATACGGACACCTCTCCAGCACGGACACACCTAATACAGACGCCTCTCTAATACAGACACCTCGCCAATAGGAACATCTCTCTAATACAAACACCTCTCCAATACGGAAATTTTTCAAATACGGACACGTCTCTAATACGAACATATCTCCGATATGAACACCTCTCTGATACAGACACCTCTGTAATACGAACACCTTTCTAATACGGACACCTCATTAATGTGAACACCTCTCTAATACGGACACCTAGCTTTCTAATACGGACATATCTCTGAAATGTAGATTTCTCAAATACGGATCCCTTTCTAATACCGATATCTCTCTGATATGAACACCTCTCTAATACGGACAACTCTCTGATACAATTATTGTTATTATTATTATTATAAAATTACATGCTCCCAAAAGGGCTTTTCGGCATACAACTACAATAGAAAGACTGAAATATGCTATTATATACATGATTGTTCAATTATTTAAAATGTGTTTCTTTACTTCAGATTTAAAATGTTTGATATTACTCAATAATTTGATTGAATCAGGCAGGCTGTTGCAATGTTTGGCCGCGCGATAATGAAAGTTTTTTGCCCGTAGTTTGTATTTGATTTTGGAATTGCTAGATCTTTGCTGGACCTAGTAGAATAATTGTGGATAGTATCTCGCAGATAGAATTTCTCACTCAGGTAAGGCGGTGAAAGACCGCCCCAGGCGCGTTCCCAGGCTCTTTTCTATCTGGCTGATATGAACACCTTTAATACAGACACCTCTCTAATACAAGACACCTCTCTAATACAAGACACCTCTCTAATACAATACACCTCTCTAATACAAGACACCTCTCTAATACAAGACACCTCTCTAATACAAGACACCTCTCTAATACAAGACACCTCTCTAATACAAGACACCTCTCTAATACTTATCTAATACGGAGATTTCTCCAATACGTAACCTCTCTAATACAGACACTTCTCTAACACTGTATGAACAACTCTCTAATACGGACATCTCTCTAATACTGACACCTCTCTAATACGGACACCTCTCCAGTACGGACACCTCTCTAATACAGACACCTATACAATACGGACACCTCTCTAATACAGATACTTCTCTAATACGGAGATCTCTCCAATACGTACACCTCTCTAATACAGACACCTCTCCAATACGGACATCTTTCTAATACAATACAAACACCTCTCCAATACGGACACTTCTAATACGGACACGTCTCTAATACGAACACATTTCCGATATGAACACCTCTCTAATACAGACACCTCTTTAATACGAATACCTGTCTGATATGAGCACCTCTTTAATACGGACACCTTTCTAATACGGACACCTCATTAATATGAACACCTCTCTAAACCGACACCTAGCTTTCTAATACGGATATATCTCTGAGATGTAGACTTCTCAAATACGGACCCCTTTCTAATACGGATATCTCTCTGATATGAACACCTCTCTAATACGGACAACTCTCTAATACAATTAATTATTATTAGTATTATTATAAAATTACATGCTCCCAAAAGGGCTTTTCGCCATGCAACTACAATAGAAAGATTGAAATATGCTATTATATACATGATTAATTGTTCAATTATTTAAAATGTGTTTCTTTACTTCAGATTTAAAATGTTTGATATTACTCAATAATTTGATTGAATCAGGCAGGCTGTTGCAATGTTTGGCCGCGCGATAATGAAACGTTTTTTTCCCGTAGTTTATATTTGATTTTGGAATTGCTAGATCTTTGCTCGAGCTAATAGAATAATTGTGGATTGTATCTCGCAGATATAATTTCTCACTCAGGTAAAGCGGTGAAAGACCGTTCCCGGGCTCTTTTCTATCTGGCTGATATGAACACGTTTAATACAGACACCTCTCTGATACAAATATCTCCCTGACATGAACTCTTCTTCAACACGGACACCTTTCTAATACGGATATCTTCTCTGATATGAACACCTATCTAAAAAGGACACCTCTCTAATACGAAAATATCGCTGATACGAACACCACTGTGATATGGACACGTGCCTAATACAGACATCTTTCTAATACGGACACCTCTTTAATATGAAAATCTCTCTAATACGGACATCTCTCCAACACAAACAACTCGCTAAGTACGGACACCTCTCCTAGTATGCACAGTTCTCCTATACAGACACTTCTCTAACACTGTATGAACAACTCTCTAATACGGACATCTCTCTAATACTGACACCTCTCTAATTCGGACTCCTCTCCAGTACGGATACCTCTCTAATACAGATACTTCTCTAATACGGAGATCTCTCCAATACGTACACCTCTCTAATACAGACACCTCTCCAATACGGACATCTTTCTAATACAAACACCTCTCCAATACGGACACATTTCTAATACGGACACGTCTCTAATACGAACATAGCTCCGATATGAACACCTCTCTAATACAGACACCTCTTTAATACGAATATCTGTCTGATATGAACACCTCTTTAATACGGACACCTTTCTAATACGGACACCTCATTAATATGAACACCTCTCTAAAATGGACACCTAGCTTTCTAATACGGACATATCTCTGATATAAACATCTCTCTAATACGGAGGACTTTAATTCAGCGTCGGCCACGGACATATAAGAACAAATTAGGGTTATTTCGCGTGTGCCTAAAAGATATAAACAAAATCTCGACGTTTCGAGCTAAAGCCCTTCGTCAGGAGAAATTAGTAGACAGATAAACACATTACATCAGCTTTTATAGCAACGCTATAAAAGCTGTCACGTGAACAAATTATTAACCAATGAAAATAAAGTAGTCATAACAATCATAACAAAATAGAATTAATATGTAAAGATATAGACTGCGTGCAGGCTTCGGCCCGACTATAGGGTCGAAGGCCTGCGCACAGGCGTTACACTTATCAAAGCGCTATAAATGTCGTACAAGGGAAGGGAAGAGGGGATATAGAGGAAAGTATATAAGAAGTATTTAAGAGAAAAGAATGAGCTAGATGAAGGAGAGGCGCTCATTGATACCATCAGGCTGAATGGTGCCAAGTTTAAAAATGAGACGCTTTTCTTGCTTCCGACGGGTATCATTACCACCAATAATCCCTTACTTTAAAATTTAAGGGATGAAAGGTTAAAACTAAAGGTACTTTTTGATTAGAAATTGCAACCGAAGGTTCTCTTAAGGTGTCTCAACGGGGTATAAGGGAGGCCTTGTTAAGGGCAGTATCTAAAAGGTGGGAAGGATAACCACGATTCACAAAAAAGCTTCTCATTTCTGAACATTTGGCATCAAAGTCGTCGTCTTCATCGCAGAGGCGACGAAGACGTAAGAATTGAGAGTAAGGGATAGCAGTTTTAGTGTGCTTAGGATGACAGGGTGAGAAGAGAAGATAGCTGTGGTAGTCAGTAGGCTTGTAAAAGACAGATCTGCTCAGCCTATTACCATTGATAGAAATGAGAATGTCTAGGAATGATACACTGGTCTCACTGATCTCCCATGTGAACTGAAGTGCTGGATGGAAATCATTAACAAAGTTAATGAAGCAATTCAGATCAGCACGCGAGCATGATGCAGTGCCTAAGCAATCATCAATGAACCGGCGATAGAAGTCAGGTGAGGGACCAGTGTACTGTTCGAAGATTTGTTTTTCCACATAACCAACAAACAAATTGGCATAGTTGGGTCCCATTTTGGTACCCATGGCCACACCACTTATTTGTTGGTAATGCTCACCATCAAACGAGAAATTGTTCAAGGTGAGCACTAACTCTGCCAAGTGTACCAAGGTGGTGGTAGATGGATCCTGAATTACCCTTTGGTCTAAAAAGTATTTTAGTGCTTGAAGGCCGTCTTGATGCGGGATGACAGTGCAAAGTGATTTGACATCCATGGTGAAAATTAATTTGTGTGCACCCTGGACCCCTTTCTAATACGGATATCTCTCTGATTTGAACACCTCTCTAATACGCACAACTCTCTAATACAATATCTGGCTCAAGCTCGTTCCCAGACTCTTTTCTATCTGGCTGATATGAACACCTCTCTAATACAGACACCTTTCTAATACGGGTATCTTCTCTGATATGAACATCTATCTAAAAAGGACACCTCTCTAATACGAAAATATCGCCGATATGAACACCTCTCTGATATGGACATCTGCCTAATACAGACACCTTTCCAATACAGACACCTCTTTAATATGAACATCTCCCTAATACAGACATCTCTACAACACAAATGAGGGCGCACGCGAGAGGGTGGAGTCGGGGGACGAAGAAGAGATTTTTTTAGGAATTTTAGCCATAGGCCAGAGTTGGGACTGTGGAACTACTTCAAAACCTGACGAATCTTGCTTGGATTATTCTTTAGTCAACTATCATTATGTTCAAGTACAACTTGTGGATAATATTTGTGAGGCTCGGTGATAAAAAGCAAATAAACTCCAAATTATGGCTGAAATCGTTTTGTGGCGGAACCAGGGGGTAAGTGAAATGAACTGTATTTTATGATTTAAATCTCAACAAAACAATATCAATCCTCATTAATTAGATCTATTAGTATTATATTTAAGTAAGTATAGTTTTTTATCCTATGACAAAAATAGTTAGGAAATAAGAAAATATTAACTACTTACTGACTGAGAGTGAGGTCTTGCTGTATTGAACGAGCGATAGCGAGGTCAATACAGCAAGACCGAGGTTTAATATTCTCCCGTACAGCCCGAACGGTCGAGGTTAGTAAGTTGTTTATTATATGGCAATTGATTAATTGAGTAGTTATTTGTAACAGTGGAAAATATTCGCAGATTTGTCATGCGAAAGCGAAGCTCCAAGTCCAAAAGCCGGTTCATTTTCAAAATGTCAATATCATTCGTACAAATGCATCTGGCTAAGTAATAGGCCTAGACACAAGATGCTCGAAATTTCCTTAAAAGTTGCCCTAAATGTTGTAAAAAGTTGCCTAAAAGTTGCTATTTTTTTATAAAAGTTGCCCGAAAGTTGCCAATTTTCTCAAAAGTTGCCCAAAAGTTGCTCATAGTTGCCCTTTTTTGCTCATTACATAGGTACCTGTGCGGACTAAAAATCATGCGAAATTACTTTTATTTTTGATTAATTTAATATTCTTAGGTACAAGAGATTTCTTTAGATCAACAAAACTAGATTATCAACAAAACTTTTTTCTTTTAACAAAACTAGATCATCAAAAAAATCTGACTAGATTTCTGTCCTAATAGGAAGTTGTGTTGTTAACACGGAATAATAATGTTTCCATTGTATAGAAGAAGAGGGTCATCATTTATGCGGCCAAGCCGAACCTCTTTCTTTGGTTGCCATTGTAGCACAGCATCACTGACACCTCAACAGTTTCTTCTAGTGCATTTTCCTGCTGGTCTGTGAAAAGTTTTTCATTACGCTAAAAACTCGTTCAGCGGAAGCAGAACTTGGCTGTACAAGAAGGATTTTCTTCACAACTGATGACCAGTTAGGCAAGATAGCTTCATGCCTTGCCCACCATTGGACCTTCTCTTCTTCAGTTTCAATTTGAGTTCCATCAACATTTGCTAGATAACGAGGAAGCTCGTTGGTAAGTCCATTAATGACTATATCATTGTCCAGGAAGCCAAAGTTCCTCAGCTCTTGCAAAGAATCTGCTGTGGGACGGAGTTGTTGGACCTGGACGGGGCAGCACAATCTGGCACTTTTAAAGGCACGTACAAGATCATGGAACTCTTGACTAAACTTCCTCTGATAAAATCGTAAGCCGGGGGTAATGCAGGCCTTTGCCTTCGCTACAAGTTGATTGTAAACAGGCACGTTGCCATCTGCCTGACGGCGAGCCACTCCCTCAACATTTGGGTAAGCATCTATTGCTACAGCATGGGCGACAGTAGATAAGCGTTCGTAGCAGCTGAATATCAGTGGGCCATCCCCTTCCAAATAGTAAGTAGCTGAAACAAAGTGGGTTCCTCCATCTACCAATGCAGCCAGTTCTAGTTCAAGATCTGCAGCATTACCTGGATCATCAAATATCTCCATAAGATGCATTCTTGTAGCTGGGCAAAGGTGATCATTCTCCTCAAAAAGGGCTCTACATCTCCATATAACTCCATCACCTGCTGCATCACCTCCCACTTGCTCCACCATCGAGTTGGGCTATAGGACCGCATTGCTGTCCCAGTTCTAGCCTTCCAGGCAAGGCCTACAGCAGGGCTATGTGAAAACATGCTTACCCAGTATTGTGCAAATTTATCGAGGACACGGAACTCAAAGTGCTTCCCAACATTATCTATAGTGTGGGAAAAGCAGGTCACATCAAGTAACTGTGGAAAATAGAATTTGACTTGCCGCAATGCTGCCTGGTTGACAGCTGCCCCATCTTTCATGGCAGCAAGTAAATTACTGGGAAGGATACTGAAATCCACAGCTAAGGCCTTTATCAAACACTGGGCAAGCTCATCTGCTTTTAAGCTCTTTGCCAATGTTTGAAGCCTTACTAATCTTTGTTGAACGTTCCACTTGCTGTCAACAAATCGCACTACTATAGCCAGAGCCTCACCCAGACGTGTGCTTCCATCAAAAATAACAGAGCATGCCTTTGTCACAGAAAGTTCCTTCTTCAGAGTTTCCTTTTCTTTCTCATGCACAGAGGGGATTAACTGTCTTAGGTGAGTCTGTGAAGTCAGTCTATGTCCGTACTTCTCTAAGAACGAACGCAAGGAGTCAATCTTTGTCAGAGGGATTCCGGCTGCTAGAAAACTTTCAACCAAATCGAAGCGATAAACTCTCATATCACGAGGCAATGTCTCACCTTTCGGGTTGTTCGCTTTATCGTTTTTCCAAAGAAATTGCAGAAGTGTTTGATCTTTTTTCTTGCTTAGTTCAATAGCTTTCTTTGCTTGAGCGTGTTTTCCAGATGCAATGTGCTTTCTAACAGTGCTCTTCTTCTTGCTTAAAGTCTCCTTACAAGCATCACATCTTAGCTGATTACCTTCTGTGACAATAAGATATTCATTTTTGTGTTCTTTGACTCTCAGCCACGCACACACTTTTGGGTCTTTTTTGCCACGAGTAGAACGACTTTTACCAGCTGGATTCGACTGGACTTTTCGCTTTCTTGAAATAGCAGCCTTCTCTGGAACACTCAAGTTTGCTCCGAGCCTTTGTGCTTCCTTGATAGGATCATTTGATTCATTGTCAGAGAGGTCTGAGTTGGAATTACTGTCAGTGTCCTCATCTGAACTTTCAACAAGAGCGGCCATTTTGAAAAACGTGCTTTAATATGTTAGTACTTGATGTAAGGACAACAAAACAGTTTGAACAAATATTCCAGTGGTTATAATAAATATATTTTGCAGTTTCTTTGACCTTAAATTACTAAACCAAAAAAAACTGCCAAAAAAAGACAAAAGTTGCCCGAAGTTGCCCGAAATGTCAAAAGTTGCCCAAAATGTCCAAAGTTGCCCGAAATGTCAAAAGTTGCCGAAAAGTTGCCGAGCATCTTGTGTCTAGGCCTACTAAGTAAAACACTACTACATACACCACGTTTTTATAAATATTAACACAGAAATAGAGATATTTAATAACAGTTTTTCGAAAATAGCAGAAAACAACTCGGAAAACAATGCAAGCTGCTAGTTCAACTCATTTGACAAGTCGTTTTTTGGGGAACGACTAAAAGGAGAGTTAAAATTGGAGAGTTAAATCGGAGAGTTAAGTTCGAGCCACGCCCACTTTTGTGAACGACCACGCCCACTTTCTTAACTCTCCCGATGGTATATTTGAACTAACGTCAGAGAGTTAATTTTGATTTAACTCTATTGCTTAAAAAAATAAAAAGGAAGAGAGAGTTAACTTTGTCGTAACTCTCAAAATGCCAAAAAATGCTAAGGGGAGAGTTAAGTTAGTTTTTCGAATAAAATGGTATCCCATATCGGATATCTTGTCAGGATGATCACAAACGATTCATAATTGTCATAACTTATCTAACGACGACACATAACTTATCTAACGACGAGGCATACCTTCTGGCTTATATTTTCGTAGTTAAAATATTGTCTATCAGTACAAGATATAAATCAAATCAAATGAGGCCAGGAGCATAAAGAAACACTTTATTAGGTGTATCGTCTTAGCTTTCGTCGTTCAACGACATCATCAGAGACTAAGAAGGACAGATTTACAGCGATATATATGTACTAAGTAAATATGTAAATGTGCTAATTATGATAAAAAGTTAAAAAGAGTTATGATGTGTCATAAAAAAGGTTAATAGTCTAAAAAACAATACACTAATTAGTTAAAACAATAGGTGTTTAAGTTCATTGCATTCTTCGCGGGAATTTATTTGTAGCTTTTGTTTGTTAATATGCAAAGCTTCTTTTAGACGTAAATTGACTGGGTCCATGTCTCTGGCGATAATGAGAACGTTTATGAGGTTATCTGTGCTGTTGTCACAGGCAGCGAGATGCTTAAACACCGATGACGCTGGCTTCGATAAGTGTTCGTGAATTCTATCGTGTAAGTTACGGATAGTGCTTCCTATGTAGAAGAGGTGACACTTATTGCAAGTGATCTTATATACCACATTCCTATTAAAGCACATGCGGTCCTCTGAGATGGTGCAGTTTTGTCGCACCATCTCAGAGGACCGCATGTGCTTTAATAGGAATGTGGTATATAAGATCACTTGCAATAAGTGTCACCTCTTCTACATAGGAAGCACTATCCGTAACTTACACGATAGAATTCACGAACACTTATCAAAGCCAGCGTCATCGGTGTTTAAGCATCTCGCTGCCTGTGGCAACAGCACAGATAACCTCATAAACGTTCTCATTATCGCCAGAGACATGGACCCAGTCAATTTACGTCTAAAAGAAGCTTTGCATATTAACAAACAAAAGCCACAAATAAATTCCCGCGAAGAATGCAATGAACTTAAACACCTATTGTTTTAACTAATTAGTGTATTGTTTTTTAGACTATTAACCTTTTTTATGACACATCATAACTCTTTTTAACTTTTTATCATAATTAGCACATTTACATATTTACTTAGTACATATATATCGCTGTAAATCTGTCCTTCTTAGTCTCTGATGATGTCGTTGAACGACGAAAGCTAAGACGATACACCTAATAAAGTGTTTCTTTATGCAGTAGTTCCTGGCCTCATTTGATTTGATTTATATCTTGTACTACCAACATGCTACTGAAGGGCAACTACAGGGTGAGTCAGAAAAAAGTGATGCCTTTGAAATTAAATACAATAGGATACAATAGATTCTTTGAAAGAAAATGCAAATATGAAGTTCAATTTCAAAAGGTTCACTATTGTATTAAATTTCAAAGGCATCACTTTTTTCTGACTCACCCTGTATATTCGTTTGATTGTCTATCAGTTTTGAATGTCCGTTAGGCAATATGTCCTAAATTATTTGCCTTGTCGCACTGGAAGGGCTTCTATAGTATAGTCGGTTATTATATACGGTTGTAATATACATCTGTTATATTCTATGACTATGAGTATGACTATGTTATTGTCAAGTTTCATGTGCCTGTGGCAGTACAAGTTATTGTCAAGTTTCATGTGCCTGTGGCAGTGCCGGCTCTCACATTCTTCCGCAAAGTCAAACAAAGCAGTTAAAGATGAGCAAGTTTTACTTTGACATGTTTTATTTGCGGCAATGCCCGTGTGACAGTGACAGTATGGTACTATATCTATGAGTCTATGAGTATATGTCTGTGGAGAAATGTGGCAAAAGTCAAAAAGTAGACTTGTCAAGAAAAAACTTCACATGGACGCACCCGGAAAATGAACCATGTGGCATACACCCGGAAAATAAAACTAGGCGCATACAGTGATACACATTTTTTGGACCGTAAAATTCCAGAAAGTTAAAAAAATAATTTCGAATTCTGACATGAAGTATACTAAATTGAACTAAGACGACTCTAAGTACAGTACTGCTGCCTCGAGTTGTCTTGTGTGTTTTTTCTTGTCTTTTTTACTGTAATTTACTAACTTTTTTGAACTCGGAACTAAAACGGGTTTTTTTCAGTGTAAACATCAGTATATTTATTGAGATACGAGTCGAGAAAGAGGTTGGGAATGTAAACGGGCGGTCTGCAAAGATTTTAAAATGGGTAGCGAAATTGTTTATATATACTATGCTCTCTTTGTTTGACTCGGATGTTGCCTATTAGTATTTTATCACTATTGTCACATCAATATCACCATTTTATTCGAAAAACTAACTTAACTCTCTCGCTTAGCATTTTTTGGCATTTTGAGAGTTACGACAAAGTTAACTCTCTCTTCCTTTTTATTTTTTTAAGCAATAGAGTTAAAACAAAATTAACTCTCTGACGTTAGTTCAAATATACCATCAGGAGAGTTAAGAAAGTGGGCGTGGTCGTTCACAAAAGTGGGCGTGGCTCGAACTTAACTCTCCGAAATCTTAACTCTCCGATTTAACTCTCCAATTTTAACTCTCCTTTTAGTCACACCCCATTTTTTGTTGACTCTTTACTGACTTTAGACTTTAAATTATTTTCAAAAGCAGACTACGAAATTATCTAAAAATATGACTGTGTCGCTGTTTTAAAGTTATACTTTTTTTCAAATGTTTTAAAAAAGTTTAAAATTCCTTCTAGCTTATTTCAAGCGATTTTTTTAGCCCTTCGTATGCTCAAAACACAAACAATTCTCAGCGACTGCAGTTGCAGAGTCTAAAAAATTTGTAAAAATTTACCTTTTTTCGATTTAATCAAACCAAACTTGATCATAGAATGCTAACCATGGTTCAATTTCCAATTTTTCCATTCTTATCAGCGACCAATCAGATTGCGAGATTCACCAAAACAAGCACTTGCCATATAATAAAGCCTTTTTAATGCATGGATCCTCAATTTCAGGCTGGTGGTTCATAATCCACAATTAAACCAAATGGCGAGCGTTTAAATCTATAACATCCTCTGGGGGTTATAAAAGTTGTTACATACCTAGATTCTTCGGCTAAACTTATTTGAAAAAACCCGCTTCTACCTTAGGTAAGATATAACGTTCCCCAATTATTGCTTTATTAACATCCCTAAAATCGCAGCATACCCGGATATCTCCATTTTGCTTGGGTACTACAACAATATTAGATACCCACTGACTAACTGGCGCTTCTTCGATAATATCTGCTTCACTGCCCTTAATTTGACTTAGTGGAAATCTTCGAAGCTTTTGGCCAACTGGTGTGACCTGGGGGTCAAGCTGAATTGTATGCTCATAATCTGTAACATCACCAATACCTTTAAATATATCACTAAATTCATGCAGTAATGATTCAATACTTTCTTCTTTACAGTTTTCACTAGAGAAAATGTCTTTCTTTAGATTATTATTATTAGAGTCTACTTTAAATTGTTTAATTATTTCGAGACAAAAATTAGATTCTCTACCAAGCAGTGACTCTGCTTCACCTTCAATAACATATACTCTAGCATTTACATAATTGTTTATAGCTGATTGTATTGTAGCTTGAAAACGACCCAGGCAGTTCAATGACGCCTTTTGCCCATAAGCGATGAAATTCTTCTTCGTTGGTTTCAGCTTTGTAAAGTCTGGATGATATACTGTTCTGCTTGCTTCCCGTGTCCACTATCGACGTGTCCCATTTGGCTACTTGGACAGAACCATCTTTACTATTCAGTCGTCGGACAGGTTCGAGGTCGTCGTCGTCTTCTGATGTAGATTCTTGCAACCAACTTCTGGATGTCACTGCCCGAATCTTTCTCGACTTCTGATATTTCTTATTTCCTCTTGGCTTCTCGGTATTACTTCGCCGTTGTTCTGACGAACGGCAAACACGAGCAAGGTGTCCCACCTTGCCGCATTTTCTGCAATTTAACGAAATTGCTCCACACTTGTCTGCAGTGTGACCATCTTTGCCCCCACATCTTAAACAGGCAAAGTCTCTCTTTGTTTCGTCATGCTTGCCTCTTCGTTCGGTCGAGCCCAAACGATTGAATACTATGGGGTTTTCTTTAGTTCCAGCCTTTAGCTGGACTTCTTGCTCAGCACTCTCGGTTGTTTTGGCAATTCGAATTGCCTTATTTAAGTCAAGCGTTTCGTTTCCCGTTTCTCTACGATTTGATCGCGAATCATTTCACTTTCAAGTTGATCAAATTCACAGGATTTGGCAAGTTACCGTAGTGCTGTTACATAACCGTCCATTGGTTCGTCACGCCGTTGAGCACGGCATCTGAATTTATATCTTTCGCTCACCACATTCCTTTTGGGAGCAAAATAGTTCTCTAGCACGGCTTCGAGTTCTTTATATGTTTTCTTATCACCAGGCAAAGTCTTGAAGATTCTTTGTGTAGCTGGTCCAAGACAATGCAGTAATGTAGCTCGTTGAATTTCGTCTGACTTTTTGACGAGTTCTGTCGCTGTGGCATATATTTTAAAAGCATTAAGCCACTGCTGCCACTCGGTAAACAGGTCAGGTGATGCTGAGTTAAATTTAGAGGGCGGTGGCAGTGAGTATTCAGCCATTTGAAGAAAAATCGTCTCCGATCTGTAGTGTCGGGAAGTCAGTGCTAGACGTGGACTTGTAATATAATGCCTTTATTAATGAGTGGTTACACACTTATATACATTCGCATGATGACGTCATTAGTTGCCAGTCTACTAACTGTACTACAGGGAGTACCAGTGGATAGAGAGGGATAATTGGAGCTGGTTTTGACTCACAAGCTATTGCGCAATGTTTGCCAAGTATTGCACAATTCTGCCGTTACGAAGAGTTGCCTGCGGAGGAGGCTACTTTAAGCCTACATGCAAGCTACTGCCATTGAAATATTTTCAGTGTTCTTAGTAATTTCATACCCCAGTATGCCAAAAAGTGTACGATCGTACACCATGGGGAATATCTAAGAAAAATTTCGAGTTTTGTGGGATTTCCATGGGGATGGCATATTTATGTATTTCCAATTAAAGGGGATACGTGAATTTTAGCTGAATTTCCATGAGGTAAGGGTTAATAAAAAAAAATTTCTAGGGGGAGGGGGTTGCATTTATTTGGAAATTCCATAGGGAGGTGTGCAAAAGAAAGGGGTTCCTCAACAGGGGAGGAGTTGAAGATTAAAATTGGAATAGCCATTGCAATGAGGATTATGAGGTAACAAAACATTCTATATATGAAATTAGGAATTTTAACATGTAATAGGTGTGAACAATTAAAATGACAAAATACTTACAAATTTCTCAGCATAATAACAAAAATATTTCACAATTTTCAACATAATTTACCATTCTGTGAACGTTGGCCTTGTGCTTTACGTCATGTTACACGCAATATAGTGAAACGATAGCAGCCTGCGAGCAGAGCAGATGCTATGATTTGATACATTGGGTCTCCGTATCTGTAACAAAAAGCTAGTTTGGGATGCACGTTTCGTGCATAATTACTGTAATAGTCATCAATTGAAGATTTTGCGATTTCTTTCAACTAATTATTTTTATTTACTTGATTCACAATTTCACATATGCTATTTATATATTTTTCAATATTCCTTTTATTTAGGAAGTTAACATTTTTATGCTTATGTGAAATTTCAATGTTTTACAAGAACTTTTGAGAGGTTTCAAATTTGCCCTCCTCTGATTGACTGAACCGACAAAAACCTTGAGAAGCACGGGTGGCAAATGCGGTTAGCGCGCAGCCCCTTACCTCTGAGTTAAGCCTACCATAGGTTGAGGGCAGGGATTTACGTATGTTGGGTAACTTCCCTGTGCTTGGAAATCTCATGTAAGTTACGATTGCTTGATTCTCCCTTGTGCTTGAGGGCTTTTCTCCGGGTACTCCGGTTTTCCACCCCGACCAAAAACTAGCCCTTAGGCATTAACCATAACTAACTAACACTCGTAGATCTTTGTCAATTGGGTTATAAAACCTGTTAAACCAAACCAAACCAAACTAAACTAAACTTATTTACAAAAATGTTGATATTTAATAGTCCTGTAGAAAACCAGTAAATAATGTAGCTAGCATATCCATAATTCTTCAACATCATTGACAATGGATTACATCGTATTGCCTCGACTTTCTATCAAAAGAATGTTGATTAATGATTAGTAGACAATAGTGGCAAAAATGTGAGAGGCAAAAAGGACATTTTCTCTCCTTAATTTGTAAATCCTACGCAATTGAATCTACTGCCCGCAGTGTACACAAGTAAAAATCTCACATCTTGTCAAGAAGATGTGTGCGCAACAGACTTGTAGCAAGCTTGTTAACAAGATGTAACAATGTTGTCATTTTATCAAGTTGCTACAAAGTTGTCACTCCGGCAACTTGTTAACAAATTGTTGAATTGCAGGACGATAACAAGTTGTTGGAACAACTTGTAACAAGTCTGAAGAGCACACAAGCTAGCCAACAAACTTGTAGCAAGTTTTCAACAAGCTGGGAACAAGCAGTGCGAACACATCCTGATAACAGGTTGTTGAAACAGCATTGGTACAAGTCTGCTGCAGGTTTGTGACAACTTGTGACTTTGAGATATCTAACCACTCTAAACTTACATCATTTACAACTTGGCTTTTCTACAACCCGAACATTGCCTCGCAGTCCAGTCATAAACTTCGGCCATTTTTTTACATCACCATTCATACGACGTTGGCAATTTGTCGAAAACATGGCAATTTCTTGCTCTGTAAGAACACGCCCCCATACGTTGATTTCAGCCAGCTCCCCCCGGAATGAGTCTACAATCTCAAAACCCCCACCGATAGTATCCTGGTCTTGGCCCAGCACCCAGTGTCCCCCTCCAGTGATGTTTTGTCCAGTACGCACACCAGATGATTCATCTGTCTTAACGTTGTCTTTATACACATTCAGCTTGCCATCCACATTGGACCATGTGATGCACAATGCATGCCACGCACCGTCACTGAGCAAACTGTTATTTTTCCTGAAATAAATCAGTCATTTTGTTTCAATATTTGCGTGACTTTCAATACACACGTAAAAACGCACAAGTTGTAACAACCTGCATCAGGCTTGTACCAATGTTGTTTCAACAACTTGTTATCAGGATATGTTCGCACTGCTTGTTCCCAGCTTGTTGACAAGTTCTCAACGGCTTGTTGACAACTTGTTACAAGGTTGTTGACTCAACAGACTTGTTACAAGTTGTTCCAACAACTTGTTATCCTGCAATTCAACAACTTGTTAACCAATTGTGAGTGACAACCTTGTAGCAACTTGATAAAATGACAACTTTGTTACAACTTGTTGACAAGCTTACTACAAGTCTGTTGGCAAACACAAGATGTTGACAAGATGTGAGATTTTTACGTGTGTAAACGTGTGTATTACTTTATCCAGAAATTACGTCACAAGGATTAGGGTTAGGATTAAGAATTAGGGTTAAGATTAAGGGTTAGAATTAGGGTTAGAGTTAAGATTAAGTTTGTATTAAAATTCAGATCGTTAATACGGAAATTGAGCCCAATATTTATCAATAGACAAATTTGGCTAACGCTGTTACAGTCAAACCGGATGTTCTCTTGCGAGGAACATTGCAATATTGTCACGCATTGTTGCAATTTTGATTTGGAGATTGCTCTGAGCAATTTGCAACCGACACGAACAAATTGCAAATTGAAATTCACAACCAGGTTTGTAAACAAAGCCTCTGATTGGCTACTAGCAAAAAGCAAGCTCCAATCCAATTGCTCGGAGCATTCTGCAATGTTCCTCACAAGAGAACATCCGGTTTGACTGTAATATCGTTGCTGTCCAATTCACAATTTTGAATAACTCACATGCCTAGTTACTATTGTTCTATTGTTCTACTTTGAGAAAACATACACAAGTAAACATTTTATCGAGTTGTTAGTACAAGGTTGTCACTAACAACTTGTTAACAAGTTGTTAAATTGCAGGATGAGAACAAGTTATTAGAACACCTGTAGGTAGGTAGGTAAAACTTTATTTTACTACGCTAACCCCAACAGCAAAAGCTGATTTCCAAGGTGGGCGTAGCATTAAATTTACATTAAAAATTTAGAAAAGTTAAACATACAAATACAATTACTTACATGCAGTTATTACAATTACATACATAATTAAATAGATAATAGTACATACAGTACATACATACATACATAATAGTAAATATTAATAGATTAAATAGTCAAGGTAAATATGGGTTTAAAAACTTTAATTAGTAGCCAGGTGTCATACGTTTTTATTGAATATAGCTAGTGATTCTTTTCCTCTTAATTCATTTGGGAGACTATTCCACAATTTAGCCCCTCTATAGCTAAGACTTTTTTTAAGATATTCAGTCTTAGGCTTGGGCAAATGGAGTTTAGTGGAAGAGCCCCGCAAATTATAATACTGGGAGGAAGACGTCTTTTGAAAAATATCAGTAAGTCGTAAGGGCGCTAGATCATGAGTAATTTTATACATAAGACTTGCCACAAACTGGGTTCTGCGTTCGCTCAGAGGCTTCCAGTTTAATTCATTTAGAGCAAGTTCAGATTGACCATGTTCATTTTACGACCCATGATAGCTCTAGCAGCCCTATTTTTTAATTTCTGGAGACGATCAGAAAGTGTGGTACCAATGGTATCCCAAACTTCGCAACAATAATCAAGGTGAGGCAAAACAAGTGCATTATAGGCACAAATTAATGTATTACGGTCTACACATGATTTTAACTTTCTGATTGCCCCAATTCCGGATGAAACTTTTTGGCAATTTTATCAATATGCTTTTCCCATGATAGAAATTCATCAATATAGACTCCAAGTGCCTTTGTTTCTCTTACCCTTTTAATTGGTATGTCACCAACAAATACCTTTGGGGTAGCCAATATATTATTAATATTATGCCGTGATCCAATTAGTATGTACTCAGTTTTAACGAGATTTAAAGATAGTTTATTTGCACAGAGCCACTGATTAACGTTTGAAAGATCGTGATTGATGGCAACTTCTACATCATGAAGAGATTTACCAGATACAGTTAACGTTGTATCGTCGGCAAACATTCTTGATGACGAGTGTTCAAGACTTGTAGGCAGATCGTTTATATAAATTAGAAACAGGAGTGGCCCAAGAATTGAACCTTGGGGATCCACAAGTAACTAGATTTTTTCTAGACAATACGCCGTTCACAGTACACATTTGAAATCTGTTTTCTAAGTATGATCCTAAAAGATTTAGGGCAGGTTTTTGTAGACCATAAAGGTCAAGTTTCTTAATCAATATATTATGATTTATAGTATCAAATGCTTTCTGCAAGTCAAGAAATACTGCAATATTGAATTGACCACGGTCCATATTAATGAACCATTCGTTAGTACTGTCCAAAAGGGCAGAAGCTGTAGAATGGAACTGCCTAAAACCAAATTGATTTTGAGACAACAAATTATTAACAGCAAAATAATCATATAGTTGACTATATAGAACTTTTTCAAAAACTTTACTTACTATAGGCAGAATGGAAATTGGGCGATAGTTATTCAACATGTTTCGAGGGCCATTTTTGTGTAAAGGGATAACTCTCGCTAGTTTCCACTCTGAAGGAACAGTTTCACTATAGATTGCCGTATTAAAAATGCTTGTCAGTGAATTTGCAATTATTGGCGCAGCAATACGAATAATTTTAGCAGGAATTTTATCAATTCCAGTAGATTTACAAGGATTTAAAGAGGAAAGAAGTTTGTATACTTTGGTTTCAGACACTGTTTGAAACTTAAAACTACTTGTTGCTTTTGTTATGTAATCCGTGAAATTTCTATCAGTATTACCAATGGTTGTGGCAATTTTGGACCAATCTCAGTAAAGTAATTATTAAAGCGCTCCGCTAATTCATTTGGACAAGAAATTTGACCATTCTGAGTATGGATACAATTTATTTCGCGACATTCTTGTTTCCGGTTAAGGATTTTATTAACGGTTTTCCAAGCTTTTTTAGGGTCATGTTCAACACTTTCAAATTGTGCTTTATAATATGCTGATTTTGCTTCTCGCAGTGTACTAGTAATATGGTTTCTAGAGGTTTTATATGCAGTCCAGTAATTTTCTGAATTGTATTTAACGGCAAGGAGTTTGAGACGATCCCGTTCACGTATTAGTTTTTTAATTGCATTAGTCAGCCAAGGAATATTTGGTATATTTTTGACTCTCTTTTCTCTGATTGGTGCATGCTTATCTAGAACTGACAAGAAAATAATTTTCCATGTTTCCCACATCCTGTCAACGCAGAAATTATTGTCCACCAATTCCCATTCCTGATTACTCAAATCCATTAGGAAATTCTCAGCATTAAAATACTTAAAGTTTCGAATTTCGACTTTCTTGTGGCGGTTGTTTTGTTTAGAACGAATATTAATTTTACGAACAACTAAAATCATATAGTGATCGCTAATACCAATCTGCACCACTTTAGATAAGACTAACTTATCTGGAGTTGGGGTGAGACAAACATCCAACAGGGTAGATGAAGTCATGGTCACGCGAGTGGGTGAGCTTATTGTTTGTGTTAACTGATATAGTTCAATGATTGAATTTAAATTTTTTGTGGCATTATTTGAAACGTCAAGCATATTGGCATTTAAATCACCAAGCATGTAAAATTCCTTATTCTCATCATCTAAAACCTGTCACAAGTTTGTTGAGCACACAAGCCAACAAATTTGTAGCAAGTTGTCAACAAGCTGGGAACAAGCAGTGCGAACACATCCTGATAACGAGTTGTTGAAACTGCATTGGTGCAAGTATGCTGCAGGTTTCCGCTTACAACTTGTGCGTTTTTACGTGTGTAACGTGAACTGTCAGGACAATTAACAAATTTAATCAGTACACATATGTTTCTTCGTTGTGAAGGGAATGGGAATTTATACATTTTCCTCCTCTAAAGAGGGAGGGGGTATCTTATCACAAGTTAACACTCAAGCTTACCGTATCCAATCGTTTTTCACGGAAAAGATAACTTCATGTATATAACACCAGATAGCGATCTCATTGGTCGAACCAGAGACAGCATAAGACAGTACAGCCCCGTTTGCATTCTTCACAAGCTTAACCCAGGCACAGATCGTAATGGCGCTCATTTCCGGCAATCCTGGGTCATCTATTTCCACATAGTCCTCGGTACTATGTCGTGGAAACAGTATGGACGACGGCGCTTCTGAAATTTAAAATAAATCATGTTGAAGGCCATGTTACACGGGGCAATTTTTGCTGCAACTTGCAACGCGGTTTCTGCACAAAGCCATGTTATGCAGAAATGTACGCACAGAACCATGGCCCGCGTTTCACTGCACCAATAATATCACTCTCATTCATTTCTTTGTCGCCTTCTGGGCATGTTTAGCAAGAAAATTATCGGCAAAATAAAACGAGATTCATGCTCACAATTTCTCTGCTAAAACACGTTTTACCTAACATCTCTCTGTATCCGAAATTGCGTTGCAAGTTGCAGCAAAAATCGCCCGGTGTAACATACATGGCCTAAATGCAGTTGGTAGCGATAAATAATATTCACGAGTTTGGTTGAAGGATGCGAAAATAGCCCCCCAAAAAGCACAAGTGATGGGGCTAAGCTAAGCTCCCCTCCCCTAAGGGAAGAGATATGGGAAGAATTTAATAAAGTTGTCAGATTCGTTGCTGCATGAAACGCAAAATGACGGAGAAAATGCCTTTTCAAAGACAACAGATTTCCTAGTGTATGTCTAGCGTCCTGAGGAAGGAAGGGCCTTTTTAACACATAAGACAAGGCCAAGATCTCCCCAGCTCACATGTTGGCCACTCCACTAAATTATTCCCCTCCCCCCAGCTCAGTTGCCAGAGCGCTGGACCGGAATCGCAGGACGACAGGTTCGACTCCTACCAGAGGCCAATAGTTGCATTTTCGCAACTGCTTCTGGTTCGGCCAGAAGTATATAATTTTCGCTTGAAAGTTCCATCTACAAACACCAACAACCTATTGTGGAATATTACCTACAGTGCACCCAGACGTTTGAGATATCGTGTATTCTATTAACTGTAACAATATATAATTGATATTTTGTTTTGCCATTCCCACCTGAACAAATTTCATGTTTTGAACACTGCGGTACCTGCAAAAAATTAAAAAATATATATTTAAAAAGTCCTCCTGGCGTGTTAATCATCCTTACTTGCAGCTGAGAGAATTATTAAGGACGCCGCTCGACTTTATCGAGTCGAAGGCTTATCAAAGGCGTCTCTGGCTGTCACCGTATGACACATGTCTCATCAGGGAGTACAGCTACGATAGAAGGGTTAGTTTGGGGCTTATCCAAACCGACCCTGTGAACATTCCCTGTGGGAGAAACCCGAGTACCCGGAGAAAACCCACGACTTTCGGCAGAGCGTTGACTTACTCTTTTCACCGATAAGTGTCATAAGTTCCCACCGAGAATCGAACCCACGATCTCAGAGGTGAAAGGCGCTTGCTCTGACGACTGCGCCGCCGAAGCCCCCAGATTACCTCTTTCATCAGTTCATAATAATCAAATTTATTATCCACCAACATAAGGCGACCTTCGTCAGTGCAGTTATTTAATTCACATGTATAAAGTCCTCTAGACTTCTCATTGTGGCCATAGTTAAATGACTGACAATCTTGGATCACACACCACTGACCGCACTCGATCAAGTGTGACACGATCTTTTCAGAAACTGAACAGTCGCTGAGACGTTTACCTGCGAAAAAATCACTATTGTTAAAAAAGCTCAAGGACAAAGGCAAGAACTCTATATTTTTAGAAGCAAATGGCTATAAACACGCGATGAAGGTTTCATATACGCGAGGAAGGTTTACTAGCATTGAGGAAGGTTGAAAGTTAAACACTGAATAAAACATTGCAAAGCAGTGCTAGAGTAGTCAGGCTAGTAGTATTACCAACAGACAAGCAGTACTGCAATGGCCAACTGGAAAACCTAAAAGTTTCCAGTTATTTTGAGGAAGGTTGGAAAAACCCAAAGTCCTACAGGTACATGACATGTAGAATACTACCTACACGCTAAACAGCCGCGTAAAATAGATTTTAAAGCTTAACCGTATGGACACATTAATAATAAAAAGTGCTTGATATATACCTCTCACTGACTTTTGAAATACTCCACTCGTGGCCGGCAATTGTGGCTTTACAGTTATTGGAACTGTTAGAGCCAGTAGGATTAATGCAATTATGCTTTGAACTGAAAATTCATGACCTTCAAACATCTTTTTTTGAAACATTTTCGGAAAATCACATCAATGTTCGCTTGTCTAGATAGGAAATAAAATTTAATCAGACCTATGCTAATTTCCAAACCAAATTAAGACGAGGCAATTTTAATTTTCAGAAAGAGGATTTGGAATTAAGGAGATTTAAATTTTAATGAGAATCGGCATTTAATTAAATACGGGCAAGAGATTCAATTCTCAAGCTCTTGTTCGCTTTTAATGAAAATTTTCATATCTCTTATTGCCTGTACTATCTGAAATATTTCTCCTCGACAGCACTTAAGTATCCTGTTATTCCTGTAATAAATGCATTATTACCAATACACGAAATAATCAACATCAAGTTATCAAAAATTTGCTACTGATTTGAATTTGGTCCTTCGTTTTTGTTTATAACGCAGGATTTTAAGGAATTTTCAAGGAAGTAATTTGCGAAAGAGTAGGGAATTTGCGGAAGTCAACTGTTTATGCCCGGATTTTGCTCGCGAGTCTTGGAGCAAGTCTATGCAGCAGGTTATCGGATATATTCACCTCTGTGACCGGGGTTTGATTCCTGCAATATACAGTTGTCTGATTATAAATTTGCTTGAGTCGCACGTTTGATCAGGGAAGAGTGCTTCCAGTTTGACTCTACCAAACGCGGTCGGTTTTCTCTGGGTACCTAGTCGCCCTTCTCGTAGTAACACTGGATGGATAAGAGATGGCACTTACTATAGGCCCCTAGGGAGAAGGGTTCAGAACTGATAGAGCTATCCAGAATAAATACAGTTAAATTAGTTAAAAGATTTCCTCCAGTACTTGAATTGGACTACAAAGAGATTATCCTTACTGGGCCTCTAGGGTGAACAGTTTAGAACTGATAGAGCTATCCAGTATAAATAAAGTTAGTTTAGTTTAGGTTTCCTCCAGTAGTAACACTGGATCAATAAGGGATGATCCTGAACCTTAACGGAGAACTGTTCAGAATTGATATAGCTATCTAGTATAAATAAAGTTAGTTTATAGGTTTCCTCCTGTAGTAACACCAGACCAATAAGAGATGATCCTTACTGGACCTATAGGGAGAACAGTTTTAGAACTGATAGAGCTTTCCGGTATAACTAAACTTATTTTAGTTTAGGTTTCCTCCTGAAGTAACACTGGAACAATAAGACATGTCGCTTACTGAACCTTAACGGAGAACAGTTTAGAACTGATAGAGCTATCCAGTATAAAAATAGTTAGTTTAGTTTAGTTTAGGTTTCCTCCTGTAGTAACACTAGGCAAATAGGGGACGTCCCTTACTTTACTTCTAGCCTAGGGGGAACAATTAAGAACTGACAGAGCTAATCCGACCACAATAGATAAATAAAGTTAGTTTAGTTTAGTTCTCCACGTAACACTTGACGAATAAAAAATGACCTTTCATCTTCTTTGGGACAAAGGTTTATAGACCTGATAAAGCGATCTTATGTTATATCTTACCTCAGAATTTTGCCACAAGATGAAGTCTTTCAGCTCTTCCAACTTACTAGACATGTTATAATATGGATTAAGGCATCCTGTACTATGCTGAATTTCGTCTATTAATTTTGGGCGGCTATTATATACATGTCTATCATTCATAATTAAAAAAGGTATGAAACGTAAATATAATTTCGACAACCTGCTAATATGTTTGTTTTGACAAGGTGAATCATTGGATTGATTAAAGAAAGGTGATTTGTCGTCGATGGGATCTTCTATGACTATGATGGAATATTCGAACGAAAATTTATATACATTTTTAGACCTAGCCATGCAGGAGCAGTTGCAAAAAATGCACTTTTAAGCCCTCTAGCAGAGATGCCGAGAAAAAACCTTGATATTTACCCATACCTTATACTGGCATCACTCCCATCATATAACACGAATTTGCGGTTAATGCTCAGCAACTGGACTCTGTAGCTCAGTTCATTAGAGCGCTGCACCGGAATCGCAGGGCCGTAGGTTGAATTCCTGCCAGAGGGCCTAAAGTTGCATTTTTGCAACTGCTCTTGGCTAGGTCTAAAAATGTGTGTAAAATTTCGTTCGTATATTCCATCTACAAGCACCTTCTACTATTAGTCCTACCGAACGAAATGCCGAGAAAAAACCTTGATATCTTCTATGACTATGGTCTTTGTTACACTTAGCAAAACAAAAGTGCATCTAGTCACGATATCAATCCGGTGATCGGAACGTTCCATTGTCTTTTCATTGTTTTGAAAAACCCACTGTTCTTCATGTCATCCAGTCACGCATTGTTTGGCTATACTGGGTGAGTCAGAAAAAACGGACATCTTTCAAATTCAAATTAGCCGCATAGCGGCTGTAATTTGACATAAGTTGCCTAAATATCTCCCTTTGGGAGTTATAATAGTACACGCGCTGCGCTGCGAATTATAGTTAATAAACACTTTGGCATTAATAAACCACGTCCTGTTGTCACATGGGAATTGACAAATTCCAGCTATACGTTCGCGGCTGATTTGAATATATGCAAAGTGTCCGTTTTTTCTGACTCACCCTGTACAGAGTGTACAGTATAAAAAACGATAGACCTTTAGAAATTAACCTATTGTTGTTAGGCACAAGATTTTATGCTCCTGGGAATTTAAAATAGCTTCTAATCGTATAAAGGGGCATAACTGCATAAAACATTGTCAAATTACTAATTAGTCATATCATCAGTTCGAATAAAATGGTTCAAATGACCACAGAGCAACGAGTTTGTACTGTTTTGCATTATACCCAAGACTCAAAGTACAGCACATAATTCATATGTTGGACGAAGCCAAAAATACTTTAAATAACTTCGGTATGCATAAAAGTCAATTCAATTCTGTTTTACTCACCCGTAGGTTCAGCATACAGGGTGTATAAAAAAAACTGCAAATACCATAATTTGTATGCACGAGATCATACATTAGAATTTCAATGGCTGTGCAAATAATTACGCTTCTGGGATTTGAAAATACGTTTCCCAGGGGTATCAAAACAAGCACACAAAGTGAATTAAACTTATGAGTTCGATTACGAATGGCTCAGTTAAGAACAGAACTAAGAGAATTTCGTGTTTTAAACGTATACGAGCAAACTCAACTTCCGTCTAAAATCGTGTTTATTGGAAAAGCACATAGCCCTAGGGTACGCAAAACACAATGGTTAGGGAGCGTTAGTAAACATGATCGACCGTAGGCAAAGCAAATTGTGTCTAACAAACAAATTGAAGTACATTTTTATTTACAAATTTATTGATATCGTCCTTCAACATGCCCACCATTTCGCTCAACGCACAGCAATGTTCTTCGATGCATGTCACGCACTGCACGCGTAATTAACGCGGGATCTTCTCGTAAGATGTTGAACTCGTTCAAAATCTTCTGACGCAAGTCTGCGATGTTGAGTGGCGGAGTAGAAAATACCTTGTCCTTGAGATATCCCCAAAGAAAGAAGTCACAGGGTGTTAAATCCGGAGATCGAGGTGGCCATTCAGTGTTGTGGCCTAACCCAATTACATGATTGTTTACAAACACAGCGTCGAGACGATCCCTTACTCCAATGAGTCGATGAGCTGGAGCACCGTCCTGCATCCACCAGAGACCTCTAAACATCCCTTCCCAGTATTGGTTGTTGAAGTGCAACGCCAGTTCCGGAAAAGCAAACTCGTTGAGCATTCGAAGATAAGCAATACCTGTTACGTTTCCTTCGAAAAAGTAAGGACCAATAACCAACCCATTCCCACAGAGTGCAGCCCAGACGGTGACTTTGGCGCGCGAGTCGTTCCTTCGAAAATTGAACGCAGGAGGATGTCCCTTTGGTGCATATTGTCGCACGTTGTGGCTATTTACCTCTCCATTCAACGCAAATCCAGCTTCATCTCCTATTATAACGCTGTGAAGAAAGTTTTGGCGTTGGCAGCGGTCGTTGAACCACTGCGCGAATTGGAGGCGTCGTGGAAAGTCCCCTTCCAATAACTCGTGCTGTACGTACATTTGATATGGATGCCATCGCAGATCAAGCCGAGTAATGCGGTTAAACCCTGCACTGGAAATTGGGAGAGGATTGCGGCGAGCGCTAACGTGTGGGTCCTCAGGCTCGATCCTGAAATATCGTACTTCCTAGAGTTACGTAAAACTGTACTCGCCGAAGGCGGGACTCGCTCTGGAAACCTTTCCTGAAAAGCGTTAATGACTGCTGTCGAGTTTTGAGTTTGGGCGTACTTTAAAACAAGAAATACTCTTTGCTCTGTTGTCAGCTGAGCCATTCGTAATCGAACTAATTTTAATTCACTTTGTGTGCTTATTTTGATAGTACTGCACGTGGAAACGTATTTTCAAATCCCAGAAGCGTAATTATTTGCACAGCCATTGAAATTCTAATGTATGATCTCGTGCATACAAATTATGGTATTTGCAGTTTTTTTGATACACCCTGTAGTGTCAAGGCATTCAATTTCCAACAATACCTTGATTTCTAAAGGTCAACTTTTTCTATACACCATGTACAGGGTGTTCCCCCAAAAAAGTCCCCCTATAGAAATCACTCTTTTGTTGTAAAAAAGTGCGTTGTTATACCTCTGGGAATTTAAAATAGCTTCGAAAACGAACAGCAACACAAAAATGTCAAATTACAAATTCGTGTTACCGTCATTTCGAGTAAAAATGGTTCAACTGACTACAGAGCAACGACTATTTGTCGTAACAACTTATACGTCGCGTTAAATTATTTGGACGAAGGGAAGTTGTAAATACTTCTGCCGTTCATGTACAGGGTGTCCCAAACAAAAGTCCCCCTTTAGAAATCACTCTTGTGCATTATTATACCTTTGGGAATTTAATTGAATTGTACATGAACGGCGGAAGTATTTAAAACTTCCCTTCGTCCAAATAATTTAACGCGACGATCGAAGCAAGCAAAACGATTTCACAAACAAATGGTTTTACGACAAATACTCGTTGCTCTGTAGTCAGTTGAACCATTCTTACTCGAACTGGCGGTAAGACGAATTTGTAATATGACATTTTTGTGTTGCTGATCGTTTTAGAAGTTATTTTAAATTCCCAGAGGTATAACAACGCACGTTTAACAACAAAAGAGTGATTTCTATAGGGGGACCCTGTATATAGCCTGCATGGCCGGCCCCAGGGCCTTTTTTAAGAAATCATCAGTGGGGGGGCATCGTCGAAAGGGGACGTAACAAGTAGGTGGTGCATTATATGTGTGGGAAGGCGAAAGGGGGTCTGGGGGTCCTCCCCCAGAAAATTTTTGTATTCTTGAGTCTCTGTGGCTTGATTTCCTGCGTTTTCAGAGACAATTTTTGATATATCCCATCTAAACGGGCCAGGTTTTGTGAGAATACAATAACTTCCCTCTAAACTCAGTTTTTTTCCATTTTTGGCTTATACTTTGGACAAAAGGGACCTTCACTGGGGGGGCCAAAATAGCTTACTGGGGGGGCGAACATGGGGGCTGGGGGGCTTTTGCCCCTCCAGTACATTAGTTAAAAAAGGCCCTGGCCGGCCCTCGTTGGAGGGGAAAAGAAGAACAGCGAACGAGATCCAAGGAGGGCCTGCAAGAAAACCCAGCTTTCATGACTAAACGCACTAATAAAGGCTCACTAAAATTGACCAATACAAATGCAGCTGGACTATAGGGGAAACCCCAAACCGAAGGATAAGTTTCGCTTGTGCATAAACATGTCAATCAAGACGAAGAAATGTAATAATATATTCCTGTGTGCGTAAACATGTCAATTAATTCTTGGTGTTGACCAATCAAATTCTACGTTCAAAAATTGAACGGCGTTTAGTCATGAAAGCTGGGGTTTCTTGCAGGCCCTCCTTCTCTGTTCTTCTTTTCCCCTCCAACGACGGCCGGCCACGCAGGCTACCCTGTATACACAGGGTGTCCCGAAAAATAACGACCCTTCAGAAATCACCCTTTTGTTGTTAAACGCACGTTATTATACACCTGGGAATTTAATTAAATGGTATGCATAGCGAAAGTATTTTAAACTTTTTCGCTTCGTCCACTGATAGTTTAAAGCCGGTTTTCCACTAGGCGGAATTTTGCGCGCGGAGCGAAATTTTTGAAATATTTTTTCCGGGCGGAAAAAAGCGAATGATTCCACTGCAATAATATTTGCGAGCGCATCGCACTGTACTAATATTTGCAAGTGTTGTTATTACTGCTCCATGAAGAAGATGAAATTTGAAACTGTAACGAACTCAAGGATGCTCAGCACTGCAAGTCAGCAAATCAGAATATAAAGACAGACTGACGATAAATGTACTTTCAAAAGATACGAATTTGGTCGTTTCGTGGCGACGTGGCCTTCACATTGAAAACCAAAATAGAGCGAAAATAACTTGTGATCTTTGCTGTTATACAAGTGCGATCGACTATGACTATGTATACTTGCCACTTGGTAATATATACAACGCACTGTGATTGGTTGATTTTGTCCATAGTACGCGCGGGAAATCGAAAAAGTTGAACTGCCTTCAACTCTTTGGTGGAGCGATCAGTGCACAGTCTTACACAACAGCGGGAAAATTCCGCCAATATGTCTTGCTTCTACGCATGCGCGTAGCGAAAAATGTCGCTCCGCGCGCAAAATTCCGCGTAGTGGAAAACCGGCTTCACGCGACGCTCGAGCCAAGGAAAACGCTTGCACAAATAAATGGTTTCTGTTTAATTTGCATGTAACAACAATTGATTAAATGATCAAGCTACGCGCCGTTTCCTTCCACGTGTCCTCCATTTCTTGCAACACGAAGAATGGTTCGCCTGTGCATGCCGCGCATCGCATGTCGAATAATTTCAGGCTGCTGCCGTAAAGCGTTGAATTCAGCGATTATCCTCTGGTGTAGAACATCGATGTTCTGGGGTGGAGTGGAAAACTCTTTAACTTTGAGATACTCCCACATAAAAAAAATCACAAGGGGTTAAGTTCGGCGAGCGAGGTGGCCATTCCACATTATGTTGCAACGCTATGACACGATTCTCTCCGAATACTTCGTTAAGACGATCCCTGACTGCAACGAGGCGATGTGCTGGAGCGCCGTCTTGTGCTCACCACAGACCCCGAAACAAACCCTCCCAATATTGATTATTAAAATGAATGGCAAGTTTGCGGGACAGCAAATTCATTCAGCATTCGGATTCATTCAGATATGCGGCGTCGTCCACATTTCCATCGAAAAACTAAGGCCCTAAAATCACACCATTACCGCAGATGCTGCCCAGATAGTGAGTTTCCTTTCGAAGTTAAAAGCCGATGGATGTCGGCGTGTTGTGCACACTCGCGCAAATTGTGAGAGTTAACTTCTCCATTCATGGCAAATCCTGCTTCGTCTCCGATAATAAGACTTTGCAAAAAATTGTGGTTTCGACAGCGTTGATTAAACCATTCTGAATAGCGTAGTCGACGTGGCAAGTCGTTAGGCAATAGTTCGTGTCGTATATGCATCCGGTTATGAGGATGCCATCGTAAGTCCAGTCTTGTAATCGTGTTGACGCTTGATTTCGAAACTGCAATAGGATAACGACGAACACTCACACCTCGCGGGGTTTCATGTAACAGATCTCTTACAGCAGCTATGCTAGCTTCACTTCGAGCAGTTATTCGCCTGCCATAATTGCACTTGTTACGGTTAAGGCTTGTTCTCGTGTTCTGATATTTCCTCAAGTTTTTCAAAATTGTATTTCCGACAGGTGGATTCCGGTTGGGAAATCGTATTCTAAATGCGTTTTGCACTGCGTTTACACTTTGTGTTAGGGTATAATTTGTTACAATAAATTCTCGTTCCCTGTGGTCAGTTGAACCATGTTTACTGGAACTGAAATGCTATTAGGAGCCATTTTAAATTCCCAGGGGCATAAAATTTTTTGCTTAACAAAGATAATTTAATTTTAAAGGTCTCCTTTAGTGAGCATAGTGCTCAGGCATTCAAATTATAATAATAGGATAATTTCTAAAGTGTCAGCATTTTTTGGGACACCCTGTATAGTGGCTATTATACTGCATTTACAAAGAAATTTATACGAAGACATTTATACCTATTCGTATCGATAAGCACTCCACATATTAAACGCACAAATATTTTCATTTTACCTGAATTTAGTTTTACCATATAAAATATCTTGGCTTGAAGAATACATTCATGTGAAAATACACTCAAATGATATTCAAATGATAATTTTCGACCGTTTCATACATTAAATACACCAAGGCTACAATTTTACACGGCCAACGTGATCTGGACCAACTGACACAACCCATGTGGATTGATTGATCTTTGACTTTCCCAACAAAACTAACAGTGGAAGAGATAGCAGTTTGATCAATATCCATTGTGAAGCCGCACATATTTGGATATACTAATACTCGCCTCTTGTTTCACTGAAAACTAGAAAAAGTGGAGGCTGTAAGATCTCATGAAAAGCAATTGAAATATGATGGAAATATGATGGTGCAAGTGTACAAATAGCATGTATCCTGTCACATGACTGGCTAGCTGGTTGTCTCTGTAAACCGAATCAACTGACCGATCAACAAATTGGCCCACCGACCAAACAGCCCACCAATGGACTGACTGACCAACCAACCGACTGACCAACCAACCAACCAATCAATTGACCGACCGACTCACCAACCAACATACCCACTCGCCAACCAATCAACAACTGTTTAGACTTGTCAATTATTCACGTTTACCTTAAAATGGCCGTGACAAACAACGTCAAAGCGAATTAATGTGACAAACAAACGAATGTCTGCTTCAGTAAACCTATTTCCTGCTAGATATCTGTTTCAGGAAAGCATTTCTTCAGCCTAAAACAATTATAGTACATTTATCACCTTTTTCTTTGCAGTATCACCCGGGACAGACTTGATGTGCCCCCCCCCCCTGGTGGAGAGGATGATGTTGCGGTTGATGTGCTTGGAATCGCATGTAAGTAGAGTTCTGGTTGGTTCTTTCCTGTGCTTTGTGAGGGCTTTTGTCCAAGTTCTCTAGTTTTCCTCCCCACCGCCAAAAACCAACCCTTCCATGATCAAACATGAGCCGCCCTCGTAAGCCTTCGACTCAGTCATGTTTGAGCTGCCTCCCTCACTATTTGATTAGCCCTGAGCTGCAAGAACATAATTAGCACTCTTAGCTTAATTTACCTATTCAGTGTTATCCTAACCTTATCAAGACCTTGAAACAGTTTTTCAACAGCAGTGTCATAAGCTTCCTGTGAGGTCGCAAATCCACATCGATATACACAATTGTTAATATCTCTAAAATATCGCAAGCATTCTCAGGAAATTAGTTAATATGGAACTGACTCCAACAACTGCTTAAATAACCTACATTGTTTAATGCCAGACAATTGGGCTCGAAATAAAGGCCTTTTCCAATGGCAAAAACAGGGCCTTTTTTAACTAATGTACTGGGGGGGCAAAAGCCCCCCCAGCGCCCATGTTGCCCCCCCAGTAAGCTATTTTTGCCCCCCCAGTGAAGGTCGCTTTTGTCCAGAGTATAAGCCAAAAAGGGAAAAAAACTGAGTTTAGAGGAAAGTTATTGTATTCTCACAACAAAACCTGGCTCCGTTTAGATGGGATATATCAAAAATTGTCTCTGAAAATGCAGGAAATCAAGCCACAGAGACTCAAGAATACAACAATTTTCTGGGGGAGGACCCCCAGACCCCCCATCGCCTTCCCACACCTGTAATACACCACCTACTTGTTACGTCCCCTTTCGATTATGGCCCCCCACTGATGATTTCTTAAAAAAGGCCCTGGGCAAAAAGCATATTTGAGAATTACAGATTGTTTCATTTCATTTGGTTACCATTAATACCATATACTGCTATCCAGTTTCTTTACATGTCAAATAAAACAGTTTAGTAGGGCAAATACATACATTTGATTGAAATGCATTAATAAAATTGGCATTCATTTTTTTCATAGCCAAGTGGAACCATTTTGGCAGTTAAAAAAATAGAAATTGCAGACAATTTAACTTGTCAACATAAGGGAAACTCTTGGGCATTACTAAATGGGTTAATCAGGCCATGTCTCTTGTTCACCCAATAACCCATTAAGCTGCAGTACTCGTCATCTGCCTAACGCCGGATGACTTTCCATGCCTACAGCAACTCTAAATACTGCCATACTAATTGATACCATTAGCACTAATAATACGTCAGTTATTGCTGACCATGATTTGGTAGGCGTGTGAGAAAACTCCATCACTCAAAATATGCAGCACAAGTGATAAACTGTCGTAACACCCAAAATTACAATAAGGAAATGATGGGTAACCAATTCCTCATGCATAACTGGGCACCTGTTTATGAATCATCTGACGTAAACAATTATTTCCTTCTACTGACTACGTGCATACGAAGGAAAAACATTTCCTCCTACATTCACTGAGAAACTACTCAACACACATAAATACATGGTAGGCTGCGTGTACACACTTGCCTATACAAACTTTATTTCATTTCTAAACGCTATTAATTACATTCTCATGATAAATTTCGCTCCTAATATATATATATATATTTTTTTTTAACTTTATAAGTTCAAAGATCTAGTCAGCGAAAGTATGTCGTCTATTGAATCTTTTATATACATATCTCTTGTACTGTCCGTTTTCCACCTTCCTTGTAATCTGAGAAGTCTGCTCTGACTTATATTGCCAATCGTAGCTTGTGCCATCGCCGTCGCACCACCGGAACGCAGGCTGTGGGTACTTATAGCGTTTTGCATCCACGCCAACCGATCCCAGACTCTCCTTTATCTGCTCGCGGCATCTTGAATAGCTGATAGGTTTATTCACCGTAGGTTTCGACGAGCCTTGTTTGAGGGAATTGACAGAGCGGAAAATATTCTCGTCGGAATTCGGCACTATCTTCGCTAGAAGAAAAAAACGAGAAAGCAAACCATATCGACACGCTGGCCCGTTAGTCTTTGCAACAAAAACTTTATTAACCAAGCCGGTATTGGTCCGTCTTTGACTTTTTCACTGTGATCTCGACATGATCGCTATTCATGGCAACATCCCTGGATTGAAGCTCGAGTAATTCGCCAATCCTAAAAATACCTGAAAACCCTAACGAAAACATTAGCGCAGTTCTAAGATCCATAAGGGTTGCCGTTGATCTAAAATACGTTTGATAAACACGTCTGACGACCTCAATCGGTAAAGGCTCTTTTTTGCTGGAGGGCACAAAAAAACAGTCTTTTGGTAGCTTCCACTATGTTATGCGAAACCTGTGTGTCTGCAGCATTCCCCTCCGTGTGCATGGGAACTAGTCAGTGTACCCATTTAATTGCGCAGAACGCCAACAGAACTGCATTGTAAGACGACCTATGCTTGCATATATAGGACAAATACTTGGGAACTAGTACGCTCGATGTAGGTAAACATGTAGACTGCCCAGCATCAACAAGAAACTGTTTATATCTGTACTATTTTTTAACCGTACTGTTTGCTCGCGATTTTAGTACCTGCCGTACAATGATCCTTCGTTCATTCATAGGCAATCCTGCCCAAGTAGATGAACTCGCAATATCCTGCCCAAGTAGATGAACTCGAAATATCCTGGAAATCAATGAAGCAAAAGTTATTATGTGTGTATCTAATTGCACATAAATTAAATCGATATTGTAAAGCAAAATTGCAAACTGACCACCAAGCTCGTCACAGACGAACAGACCAACAATATACAGTCCTGACAAATTAAGGTTGATTCGCGTGTGCCTAAAAGATATAAACAAAATCTCGACGTTTCGAGCTAAAGCCCGGTAATTGATAAAACTAGAATAGTGAGGCGAATAGTGCGAATAGTGCGAATAGTCGACGAATAGTACGAATAGCCGCGAATAGTCGACGAATAGTACGAATATTCGACGAATAGTGCGAATAGTCGGCGAATAAAAATCTGCGAAAAATCGACGCAAATATATATGAATATATATGAATATATACAAATATATATGAAAATATATACAAATATATATGAATATATACACATATGTATTCATTAATGGGTTAAAAATTTAAATATGAGTTGCGTTACGTTGGTTTAACGATTTTAGGGCCTGTTTCTATGATTTTAACAAGGTGGAGCGAGAAGATTTCATCCCGCATCGCTGGTAAACTATACGCTATATTTGTTTCCGGAAAATAGTTTCGTGCGCGTCCTCGGAAATAAAATTCTCACAACCTGCTCGGATAGTACTTTATTTATAATAATATGGGGATTTTATTGCCTATTGACTATGTGATAGTACGAAGCGGAATATTATGTTCTCTACAGCCTTTGATGTCACAATATTAAGTGTAATTGATTTATTGGGAATTTATGATAAAGTTTTGTAATTTTTGGCCAGTTATTAAAAAAATCCTCTTGATTACACTCTTAAGACATGCAAAGCAGTGCTGTAGGAGAGGGGGGCGCTGGGGGCGAAGCTCCCCTTCTTCAAGCTATGGGGGGCTGAGTCCCCCTTCTACTTTCGAAAATCAATATTAAAGGTAATAACGTAATAATCAATATTAAAGGTAAGGGAACTATTAAACAAATATTTAACAAATATTTAATCACGAATGTTTTCACGATTTCATGTTCGTCAATAGAGCTCCCCCCTCCGGTAAATTTAGTTCTACAGCACTGGTGCAAATCCTTGCAAAGTCTCGTGTTATTCGTCGACTATTCGTACTATTCGTCGACTATTCGCGGACTATTCGTACTATTCGTCGACTATTCGTACTATTCGCACTATTCGCCTCACTATTCTAGTTTTATCAATTACCGCTAAAGCACTTCGTCAGGAGAAATTAGTAGACAGATAAACACATTATATCAGCTTTTATAGCAACGCTATAAAAGCCGTCACGTGAACAAAATATTAACCAATGAAAATAAAGTAGTCATAACAATCATAACAAGGGTTTTCCGCTCACTGCGACAGGACTCTGTGTCACCAGCTGGCACTGTTTCCTGTGGTTGTGCTAAGTGCTACACTTGTAAGCATTTTAACCTCGCCACCTGTATTTCGGCTCCAAAATCTCAGTTTGTCATCAAGCACAGTTTCACGTGCATCTCCTCCAACTTCGTTTACTGCATCTCTTGCAGCAAATGTGGCTTCCTCTACATCGGAGATACTGGAAGACGTTTAGGCGATAGGTTTGCTGAGCACTTGCGTGATGTTAAGAACAATGTGGACAGCAAACCGGTTGCTAGGCACTTCAACAGTGCCAACCACTCCTTTTCTGATATAAAAATATGTCCCATTATTGGTGGCAATTATACCCGTCGGAAGCAAGAAAAGCGTCTCATTTTTAAACTTGGCACCATTCAGCCTGATGGTATCAATGACCGCCTCTCCTTCATCTAGCTCATTCTTCTCTTTTCTCTTAAATACTTCTTATATGCTTTCCTCTATATCCCCTCTTCCCTTCCCTTGTACGGCATTTATAGCGCTTTGATAAGTGTAACGCCTGTGCGCAGGCCTTCGACCCTATAATCGGGCCGAAGCCTGTACGCAGTCTATATCTTTACATATTAATTCTATTTTGTTATGATTGTTATGACTACTTTATTTTCATTGGTTAATATTTTGTTCACGTGACAGCTTTTATAGCGTTGCTATAAAAGCTGATGTAATGTGTTTATTTGTCTACTAATTTCTCCTGACGAAGGGCTTTAGCTCGAAACGTCGAGATTTTGTTTATATCTTTTAGGCACACGCGAATCAACCCTAATTTGTCTCTATATGTCCGTGGCCGACGCTGAATTAAAGTCTACAATATACAGTCCTGCTGTTTGACACTTGACATGAGCGCCAACCGGCAACATGTACCCAGTAACCAATATAACTTTGCCATCCGGCATCGTTATTTGTCCATGAATATTCTCCAAACCACTCGGCTTTTTTTCATGCGGCATCATATAATTATTTATTTCAAAACACAATAATCATAATAAAATATGAAAACAATACAATATTAATTCACGCTTCAATAGGCGCAGAGAAGTCAAACTTACACACTAAGACATTGGCTGTCCAAGACCTAGAACCCAGTAAACATTTCAAATTTGTCCCCTGGCTTAAAGCTAAGCTACCTTTAAGGACAAATTTTCCGCGAGCATGGAACGAAAACCTTGAAATGATTAAAGGCCAGTATGAAGCGGAAGTCCAAAATGGGACCACAAGCTTCCATTTCCACTTGTTTTGATACATAAAATTCAAAACTCTTGCTGCGATAGGTACTGGTGGAACGAGTAGACAGCTTTCGTTAGACCAATCCTGGTAAAACGCATCTACCCCTGCAGTATCAGGGTTCCAGTATCTGGAGAAAAACTTTTTAACTTTAGCATTCCTGTAACTTGCAAAACAATCGAGCGTATGGGGGCCGAAAAGAGCATCTAACTGCTGAAAAGTATCGGCCGTAAGTTCCCAATCGTCATAGTCAGTGAATTTGCTAATATAGTCCGCTTGAGTGTTTTGTGATCTGGGTATCCATTGAATGTCTAACTGAATCCCGCCTTGTAAACACCTAGAAAAAATGTCGATTGCCAATTTGTGACAATCTAACCGCATACTGCCAACCAGATTGCCAGCCTTCGTTCCCAAGTATATCCACTTACTTTGAAGTGAAACATTCACACTGGATATGCTAAAGAAAGACAGTATGCATTGGTTGGTACAACAAAACTATGCCATATGTCACTATCAACGACTGGATTATACCCTACTATTTTATCACAACCGACAAAATGGTTGATGGAATTTTTTTACCTGTCTCGTTTGTAGTTAAAGTGTAGCGAATGAACTATGGCTGGTTTTCTATGACGTAGATTCCATAAATGTAGAGAGTCATCAGAACAGACATTAATCAAAGCACCCTTAGTGGAACAAAGAAAAATAATCTGATGAATCGACATATTTTCCATCATGGATTACTCTCATTGTGTCTCCTGCTACACATGTACAAATCTCACGTCTTGTCAACAAGATGTGTTCACAAAAGACTTCTGGCAAGCTTGTTGACAATGTTGTAACAATGTTGTAATTTTATCAAGTTGCTACAAGCTTGTCACTCCAACTTGGTAACAAGTTGTTGAATTGCAAAATGATAACAAGTTATTGAAAAAACTTGTAACAAGTCTATTTTTGAGTCAACAACCTTGTAGCAAGCTGTCAACAAGCCGTTGACAAATTGTCAAAAAGCTGGGAACAAGCGGTGCGAACACATCCTGATAAAACAGGATGAAATACTTTTCTTTTAAATCTCCCCCCTCCCAAAGTGGACGCCAAAGGACCCTCGGTTCATTTAAATGATGCTGGATCTATCATCAACATTTTAGACTCCCCCCACCCATAGTGTACGGTTTGTACGCTTGTAAATATGTTGATAATTATACAGGATGACCTCTAAATGCATCACTGACCTCGTTAATTAAAAACAACAGCTTCTGTACAGCGACTTTCTTATCATGTGAGACAGTGCATTGAACTCCTGGCTGACCGTAACTGCAACTCTTGTTAAGGTTTCATGTACACAATATCTGATACCAAGACTATCGATTTAACATGCTGAACAGTGTCCAAGTGGCAGGGGCGTAACTATGGCCTAAGCTTCGGTAGTGCAGTTGTCAAAGCAAGCACATTTCACCTCTGAGATTGTGATACTAACTTTCAAAATTGGATACCAGTTTCAAAAGCCCGGTATTCATTTTAGATACGGCTAAAAACAAACTAACAATTCACTGAATGTCCAGCAGAAATTACTTCCTATAAATATAGAACATTATCTCTAAAATTATAAAATATTTTAACTAACTTAAAACACTTAATATACAATTTTTTAATTTTATTAACAAATGAAATATAATACTCGACAACATACTGTACATACTGTTTAGCTGCTTTTCGATTTTGGGCTTTTAGAAAACTATTGCAACTAATGCATTTTTTTGAGACGAAACTAAGACAAATTAAATAATTGCGTTTTAAATATAAATGAAATATTCGATTACAGTTTAAAAGTATTTATAAACACAAGACTAGGTACGATCGGTATAAGTTTGGTAGTCAGCAGCTCTTCGTTTAACCAAATATTTGGAACGAATTCTTGCAACATTGCTTTGAAATTGCCCCCATACCCCCCTAAAGGTCTTGCGCCATCAGCACTCCATACTAGTGTCACTGCGCACTCGGAGATCTTTAGCCCACCCAATCCAAAAAATGCTTAGCGGTCCTTGTCTATTTCATTCGGCAGGCTATTCCATAGGGGCATGATCCTATTGCAAAATTGTTTTCAAAAAGAAGATGTTCTGCAGAAGTTTGGTCATTTACAATCTATTACGTTCTTCATCATCATCGTTCGACATCACATATCAAAGCGTATTATTAACCATATTAATCATATTAAGATTAATATGGAGTGAGTGAAAGGTCGTGTGAATGAAAGGTCGCTGCCTCGCACCCAGGCGCTCTCAGTTTGCGGCAGGCTATATAAGAGGAATACATGAAGTCAGGCTATATAAGAGGAATACATGAAGTATTGCAACGGAGGCGACGCGCGAAGGGGAATTCGCTAGCCAGTGTAATACTTCATGTAAAATAAACCCATCATAGCTAATTTCTAAATAATGCTCTAGAGACGCCTGGGTACGAAGCTGGAAAGGTCGTCTGTTTTATCAGGCTAGATCTGTTTATATGATCTTCTGACGTGCGAACATATGTTCATAGGAATACGTGTACATTATACATTTATAAATTATTTATTAAGGCCTCTCTTAATTCAACCCTCCGTTTTGACAGGAAGAAATGTATTAAACCCCTCGCTCTCTAAGAAGCTTCTTCTTGAATAGGCCATACACCTTCAAATATGTCTACAATAGATAACAGAGGAGGGCTTGATAGCAGATTTATGCTACTATATGTAGTGAGAAAAAATTGAAAAAGTAATTGCTTAAACTTATGCCTTAAAGCGGGTACCTTTCGACACTGTTAAGGGGTGTTTTTACGAGCTCTACATGAAGGGGCTGACCCTTCTAGGCAAGGTCCGGGGTGCGGATTGAAGTCCCTACTAAAACTTACGTTCGTTTATATCAGAGGAAGGCCAGCTCTAGATCAATATTCAATTGTATTGCGTGGACAAAATCCTGTTCGCATGTCGTATTGAGTGCAATTAACATATAAAATATCAGCATATTATATATTTGTAATCCTTGATGGCCAGAACCATACTCATAGGGCAGAATAAAATTCATCTCTATTACCTATGTTCATTTCATCTCTATTACCATTTCATTATCATTTCATCTCTATTACCTATGGTCAGAAGAAGACTCTGTTTTTGATGCCATTTTAAATATTCAATCAAGCACAAATAGAGACTCAAACTACAAACACAAGGCAGACAGAAAGCCTATAGCGATTTACCCAGTCATGGTAGATGTTCAAAAATTTGCCATTTTGGCAGGTGAAAATGTCTACTTCATTAGCGTGGTAAGGGAAAATATAAAAAGGCATTTTACTAATTTAAATTAAATCCTTTTAATTCTAGTTTAGGAGAAAACAGAAAACCGAAACGTTTAGGGTTGAATTTTACATTAAATTGAAGAATTTAGAATGCATAATAACATACTTAGATTTTCTATTTGGGCAATTAATAATTCTACATTTAAACTGATGTTTGAAATTTCCTTACTGTTTTTGCAATTTTGTAAAAAATATTATGACAATGTTTGTACTCTATTTTATACACCGACCTTTCTTGTATTCTGTGAGTTATGGATGGTATGACGTCATACTCATAAAGGTATCGCACCTACGGCACTAAACTCACCCAAAGGGTCCCTCGAACCCAATCCTCAAAACCACCGAAACCTTAAATCCACATAATCTAAAACACACAAATGTGTGGGGAAATAAAAATTGATTGACGTAGAACTTGGCAAAAATACAATGCCCGTAGCTATCACGGATCGAACTGATCGAGTTGGCATGTGGGGTAGCACAAGACACAGAAAAAGCAGTTGCCATATTTCTAAACCGGCATATGATGTAAAGTTTCGAAGTGCGAGGGTTAGGGGGTCCACCATGCTGTTGGATCCCATGCTGTTGGAGACCCACGTATGGTTGACCTAGACCCGTTATTCTCAGACAATCTCGGGTATTTTCAGCCGCATTTTCACCAGATTATAAGAGACATTTAAAATTCGCTTGATCACGCACATTTCGGGGGGGGGGAGGTATCAAAAATGTTTATTGCCCAGAGCGCAAGTACAAAAAGGACACAAACTCCTTTGTCAGGGACCTTTTTCTTCAAAGATAAAAATCACTGGTGAAGTTGTTTTAACCTTTGATTGATCGCATACAAGTTAACAGATACACGGCCAAGATCTTTTGGGGAAACAAGTCGTAGGTCTTACACATCGACATTGTTTACAGGAGTTGAATGTTTGTATGTAGATATAATATGCAAAATTAGCATAGGCGCGCCACCGCGGATCTAAACAGCGAGGTAACAGAGTGAGTGTGTTATTGGTTATCACGCCCTGGGTCCCATCAATGAGACCTCCAGCATGACCCACCCACTGTGGTGACATGCTGGCAACAACCTGGAGTGGGTTGAACGGCTAGAGAGAATTTCCAATCGGAAAGTGAAAATAGAAGAAAATATTGTAGTAGAAAACATTGGTGAAAGTTAGAGCTAAGAGTGTGGGATGACAGCTTTGAGCCCCGGCAATCCGAGCGGGAATTAGACTCCTGTGCAAGACGGTCACCATTGGATGGGGATTGGGGGCTTATACAGAAATTTGATAATTACAGGAAAGGGGTAGTTGATTTATTCATTTATAACAATAAAGCATGAACAACAATTGTGACGATGATTGCTGAGATAATGTAAAGTGAAGTGAAGTAACGTAAATTATTGCGATATAAAGTGTGGAATCAAGATATGTAAAATATTGTAAAGTGAAGTAATGTGAAGTATTGTCTGTCCAAACATTGGTCCAATGTTACAGGTTGTAGCTGTTGTCGTGATTACAAGAAAAATCGAGCAACGCCAAGACGCTGACTCTGTTCTTGTAAATAGCAACTTGCCGCGACGTGCCAAGAACGAACAAAATAAATTTGATACTTGAACGGTTAACTAAAGTTGCCTGATTAATACAACAATTAAAGCAATTTATAATTGAGAAAATAATCAGGATAGAAATCAGTTCTGGAGAAACACGAAAATACATAGGGCTAGAAGTTAGACAACCTAACTCTGGGAGGAATACCTATAGAATACTGGTCCAGTGGTCCAATATTGGTGGCAATTGCTCCCAGTAATCGGAGAGACTGGTCATGAAAAGCTCCTCGAAGCACCACTTTGGGAAGCTAGTTGATTTAGAGGGGAGGGTTTACTGGCCATGATACAAGAAATGTATAATAATGAACCTTGGTTGCAAGTGCGAGTAAACAATGCAATTGATTAGAAAAGAAAAAGCAAACGAGCATTAACTCGCCTCTCATTTACAGTAATTTGTAAGGTTATTGTATATCCTTGTTTTTTGAAAGCCCGAGTTGAACCCCGCTCCACTCATAGGCCGAACTTAAATGGCGAATTAGGTGCGACAGAAGAGCGACGTATGAATCAATTAGGTAAGGGGGAATTTGGAGCGACACAAGTTCGGCAGAAGTCCGAGAGATGTTGTGGCATTGTGCGACGTTGGAACGACATTGATTCATACGCCGCTCCACTCATGTGCCAAACCTAAATCAAAATTTGCTGTAATCTATTAGGATTTATTTAGATTAGCCACTTTGTAATGTTTACTTATTTTTAAACTATATTTAGAATTCCCGAGCGAATACGCTCCTCTCTCGTCAATAACATTATACAGTAAGTCCCCGCATATAAGAAACCAACATTTTCAAATCAGGCTGTTCAGTTTCTTATAATGCGAGACAAAGTTTCAAACAGAGGCTGCCAGTTTCTTATATGTTAACAAGAAACTGAGTTATATGTGATAGCTTTAAAGCAAAGAAATCAGTGTGAAGTATCATACGAATTCTTGAAACAGCATAAATAGTATAATTCAGAAAAATTCAATGGACATTATACCATATCTTTACTAATTGCCATTTTCATCAAGGCCGGCGAGAAGGGGGGGGGGGACAGAAGGGGCAAAATACCGTGATCATGTCTCTTGTCAAGCTTTTATGCGTGCCTATTTATTAAATATATTATACTTGTTTGAAATAAATGGAATAATAGAACCATAACATGTCAGCCAAACATAATGAATAAAGGTATACATATTCTAAAGTTTTTGTCCTACGATAACACGCGCAAAACGCGCCCGAACTATATATATATAGGAATGTGAAATTTGCAAGAAATTGTCGGACGATAGTGGGGCCAGAACATTGCAGTGTTCACGTCCATTGCGAGCGTTAAGGGAGGACGGAGCAAACCTAAGCGCATGAGTGCAAGATGGAGGGGGGCCCGCGTTCACCAGTCTGCCCTGGGCTCGTATTGGGTCTCGCCGGCCTTGATTGTCATACTATATGGAAACACCATGGGTATAACCGATTTCCAAATCATTTCCATAGTATGAATTTCAAAAATGAATTTTAGTGAAGTGCAGCGAAATATCACAATTTGCAGGAAACAGATCTTTTGTCGGATGAAACCAAATGAGGCTTCTCACAATATCGTTCATGTCACATCTGCTGATCGCGCTGGTTCTCGCCCAAATCAAGCCCTTCGGTTCATTTTCCCTATTTCCTTATAGACGCTGGGGAACGATGCAGAACATGAACTTACTTGATTTTTCAACCCAAATGGAAAAATTGTGACTACAGAAATTCCATTTGAATTGAATACACGTTTAACTCAGTGGCTTCTCAGTATCAATTTTTGTTTACAGTGGGGAAACTCACGTTTCAGGTGGTCCAGCAAAGCCTCCAGAATTTCGGGGAAAGCCACAATTTGCACTCTTATTTAGTTGTTTGTAGCTTTTCTCTGGTAAAAATTGTCGACAAGGCGTCTATTTCTGTAAGGGTGGTGGTTCCCCCTCCTACCACTCTAGAGTCCAACTGGATTTCTTCCACTGTTCGCTTATCTAAAGTTTTATAAGATAACCGGGCTTCGAGAAAAATGGTCCTAGCTTGGTAAGTATATAATTTATATTCATTAGGTCATTTTTGGTCTACTTGCTTCCATTCACAGACTCGATACTTTTACTTTTTTGCTCAATAAATTTAGCGGGATTTGTATGCAACCGCCGTTGCTAAGATTCAACCATATTTAACGTATTAGTGAAATATTTGTAACATCTTATTAATGCGCGCATTTGTTTTCTACGCATCTCAAATAAAAGAAAACACACAAAATATCGTTTTAATTATTCTATATTTACTGGGTGAAATCTCAATAGCAGCTGCCGGTTACGGCAGTGCAAATGCTATTTACATAACAATAAAAGATAAAACGATGTTGCGAAAAACCACTACAAAATACTATTGTATACAACAAGTTAAATCTCCTACAAACTCTAAACGCAACATACAACAAAGAAGCATTTGAAAGCAATACATGTCACACACAAGCCACCTTTTCACATCATCTTATTTTGGTGCATATATGTATACTTTCTCTGCAACCTATATGCCAAGTTACTGTACTTGAGCAAATCTAAAGCCAATATATATTTAATCACTAAAAACTTACGCTGTATTATTTGCGTAAGTATTATTACGATTTTGAAATTTAAAAACCGTGATTTAATTAGTATGGCTAGCTCCAATTCCAATCATATAGAAATATATAGATATTTCAGCGATTGCATGGAACCTTTGCCAACTTGCTGCATGACTTGCTAATGCTAAAACCCCTTGTTTAATATATAAAGAAACTATATATTGTGAAGGCAACGCCTTATCTAGGACAACGTAAATCAAGCGCTTTTAAGTCTACTCGTCTAATAAACCCAGTATTCTAGCTTTTGAATGGTCGAGATGTTAGTAACATTCCACACCAGCATCTTCCTTATGGCGACAGTTATGTTTGTTCCATCCAAGGTGATTGCAATCCCAAACATAGGATTCCTTACCGGAGCACTTAACATCATCAAGCAATATAGGACCACTTCCTTTGCCATAGTAAGCTTGTTTTCTTGTCATATTCGCTCCAGTGAAACCCAACTGACGGCATACGACGTTACCATCAGTAATATCCCAGGAATCATCACACACCGTGCCCCAACCAAGTTTCGGAAGATAGATTTCAACCCTTCCAGTCATATTGTTACTTGAACCATTCAATCTGATTTGTAGTTCAGAGGTGGCTATAAATAAAAACAATACATATGTACGTCAGCAGAGTTTCATGCAGGTTTCATCTTCGATCCCAAATTTTGGGAACCCTGTAATTGCACTTCACTTCGTCGAAGTTCCCTGCCCTTGTGGCGCACATATTTAATATTTTACACTGGGAACCAATTGAAACCACTCTTAAGAAAAGAGAAATGATAATGACATTTAAGGCCTTACAAGGCCAACTGCCAGAATGTATGACTAACATCTTTAAAATTTGCCAAAATGATATGTACCCGTTAAGAAGTAATGACTGTAAACTTTACTTGGAAAAACCTAAAACAGACTTCTTGAAGAAATCGTTTTCATATCGAGGTGCTGCATCATGGAACAATCTTCCAAATGATGTTGCCAACAACTACAAAGAGCTCTCCATAAGTAACTTCAAAACTTTAATCCACAACTATTTCACCAATTTGGAGAGAAATAGTGTGTGACAACCACCTGTGGGGCGGATTCTGATCCGAAGGAGTAATTTTTGGGTCTGGGAGGGTTAACATAATATACTATTTCTAGTTATATACGTGATTCATTCTAAGTTTTATATATAGTGTTCACTGCATGGGCTTTCTTTTTTTTATATAGTCAGTATGTATAATAGATTTTTCATATTTGTAAATATCCTAACGGCCCCTTGAAAAGCAGTTTAATCTGAAGGGCTACCGTTTTTAAATAAGATGAATAATAATAATAATAATAATAATCCTTTTAAATAGGTAAAGAAATTAAAATTGTGTCGTACACGAATGTGATAGAGTTCGAACAAATTCGATTAGGTTTGACTTGTCGAATCTGGCATGTGCATAATTCAAATTTGCATAAAATGGGTAATTATTAAGGGACGTAGCAAGGGACATTTCGTGGTCAGCATTCAAATAGTTTTCTGAGGACTGTTGTCTAGCTTAAGACTGTTTTCAATTACGATCGCTTTGCCGGCGCGGGCGGAGCGAACATGTTTCAACTTACGGTGTAGGTGTCTAGCGTGGGAAGTTTCTGTCCTCTTTACTGCTCGTGGACACGCATGAAAGTTGAACTACATTTTTGGTATACCCGCGTGATTGATTAATCACGTGACTCAAATAGGTCACTTCGCCCGCGCGGAAAAAATGACGGCCTTTGGGGAACAATAGCGAATAGCGGGTGTCCTATATAGACCTGCTCCAAATCTTTCTCTCAACGGAGTTTTTATTTACGAGTTATAAAGGGCGCGATGAATTTAAAGAGGGCGGGAGGCGATAAAATTGGGAGAGGAGAAACGCCTCCCAATTCCTCCACTCCCAATTTCCATGCCTCCCGCCCGCCGTGTTTAAATTCCTCCCGCCCGCAATTTCGCGCGCGCTTAACGTTTGATCCTTGCTAAGCTAAAAAAAAAAAAAAACGCCCTACTAAACGTTAAACGCAAACGCAACAAAAGAAAAAGGTTGAGCGAGAGAAGCGCGATGCTGGAGGAGTGTTAAGTTATTTTTTATTTGTTAATTATTAGGGAAATTAAAGTTTTTTTTCAAGCGCCCAAGTTCGATTCCCTAGCGCTATTAAAGGCACCTTTTCTTCAATGTTTTTAAATAGTTTCAGTTTTCAGAGATTTGTTTTTATTTTCATTGTCTTTGTGATTAGGTTTTAGTTTTGTGTTAGGAAAGGTATTCCTAAATCTCAATTTTCACTTTTCACCACGCGAGTTGTAGCTGGCTGTGGCATGGGCACTAAGAACAAAAGTGCCGTAAGCATTGCCTAGCGAAGTCCGTTTACGGTCCCGTAAATATAGCCACTTCGTTTTCATATTTGAAACATAGAACAGAGATATATTTACAATTATACTAATATTTTTATCATCGTAGAATTATAATATAATCTTAGCAGGGGTGTGGACCATGAATTTGTGTCGAATGACAAGGGATGGGCCGCAAAAATAAGCCAATTTTCCTTGCACTGGTCATCAAAATACTATATCGATTATAAACTTTAATAAGTAATTAACTGTCCCTTATCGAATTTAGCCGTATGTCTACGCTATTGAATATGCCTTTTAGGTTAATTTTCGGCATTTTCAAAATGCACGCTCAAATAATGCTTATGGCTCGGCATGGCCGTACAGGTAGGCGCGGTGGAGATTTAAAATGCTAATTTTCTGTTTTAGTCGTCGTCCTGGTGTCACTGACAAACTGGCATTTCCACAGTTTACCCAAATATATTCGTCAAAATGTGCTTCTCGTTTACATCAAGGCAAAAATACAAATTCTGGATAATAGGGGTTCAATTCAAATAATGCGGCTTATGCAAGGACTGGATTAAATATTTCAAACAATTTCGTTAAATTTTCACCCCATTGTATCTCTTTGTCATGGATTTCACGTCGTGTCGTACTCTCGACTTCCTTGCGTGTTGGATTAAAATGTTTTTGTCAGTGCAGCAACTCCGAAAGTTCGTAATATGGATCGAAAATTGATCTTAGTTCTATTAGGTCCATAGTTTTGCTTTTGGTTGGATATTGCATTACGTCGCACTACTCTGGATTACCTCAATTATTCATATTAAAATAGCATACATTTTTCATGAAACAACTCCGGATGTCGAATTATGACAGGCTGTGTTGAATCGAATCAGGTTTATATATATATTACTTCAGATTTGGGGCGCATCGAGATTCCTTGACACCCTTAAATGTCCAGGAGGATGCCAACATAGGTAAAATACTGCTACATATAAGTGGTTAATCAGGAAGGGTAAAACAAAAGGATTAGACTGAGGCTTTCCACTAAGTGGCATGGAGTGTAAAGGTAAGCCCTCAAAAGATCAAGAGTGATTGTGTTGCCATGCATGCACTCCCAAAGGTGCGGTAACAGCTTTGTTCGTCTTGGTATAAACAAGTATGTAATTTGAAACAAAAAGGTTAATTATAAAACAAACAGTCTTAACTTTTTGGATGACGCCCGAAAGAAGATTATGATTTGGACCGCGTTCCTGGCAAACGTACTCTTGAACCCCAGTGCCGTCTTATAACGATTCCACGGTTATTATTGCAGTGCATGTTTCGCTCTTAAATCCTAAGCAAAATATGGATACAAAATAAAGCGAATCGAACATTAAACACACAAAAACAGATATCATTATGAACAAAGCGAGCTTTTCCGATGAATACACGAATAGGTTGAACCTGAAATAAATACACCAAGAACGCTGAAGCTGGCTCATTTTCTCTGTTTGAATTGCTTAAAAGGAAAATGTGAAGTTCGAAAAGACCCGCATAACACGATTAACAAACCTGTCGTAAAATAGATTGAGCTGCACGGCAATTGAAATATTCTACTAACTAATTTCGAGAAGTTAAATTTTGCACGTGAATAAATCAAACAATTTTGGACTCATATAAAATCCCTGGGTTGAAACAGGCCTAAAGAAACGCAATAGCACACCCAGCGTGGTCCTCTTGGACGAAATGTTCATATTTACAATTTTGTTGCACTCGATGTATATCCAGTCTGGCCTGAGTTCCAAATCAAAGGCTATGTTTACACTAAAATGGATGCAGCGAAAACCATAATGGTATTCCTTCTTTTTACATTAAGTACACAATTCTTGTGGGGCAACATTTTTTCAACGGAGTGACACTGCTCCGCTCCGATTCTAAAAATGCTACGCCTACGGTTAGATTTTTACATCGGATCTATATTTACAAAACGGAGTCATGTTATCTTGTATGTGCTGTGCTTTTAAGTTGATACAAACAGCTTTTACGATTAGTAGTATTATTTTTTAGTCATTATTACAATATAATATAATTTATTTTGGTCCTATATTCGCTCGTGGGTTTTTGTAAAAGTGTCAAAACGTCGATCCTGTTCAAAGTGCGATGAAAATAAGTGTTCACATTCAAAATCTTATAGCACTGACCAAGATCTCATGCAGTGTGAATTAGGACATAGACACTCTGGCCTACACTATCTCCTATGATAGTCAATGATTCTATTTAATTTTGCAAGAACATGCGAATCACAGATGTTTTTCGGTTAGCCTGGTTCACACGAACAGCTCCTGACATTAAACCTTTGTATGTGGGATACATGTATATGTGTATAGATGTACAAAAGTGCTTTCAGCATAAATTCTGAAGGAAAACGTTTTCTTCGATATTTTTTATAATCGTTTGCTCTTAACAAGCAAAATTTCTCCCTTCCTTTAAAGATTGTAAGATAGGAGATATACCTGGCCATATTCGCCTTTAGTTTGAAAATGATTAAGCTTTCTCCATTACAAACTAGCACTACATCTACCTCAAAATACGTATAAAATGACTGGATGTTGGTAAGGAAAGGCAATTGGTTTCGTGAAAAACAATGTATTTAGATGAAAATAACAGGGAACTGTTTCCATGAATAGAATTATACACGTCACATGGCTCCATATTTCTTTGACGCTATTGCAATTTAAAAGAGCTTATTGATATCGGCACCTGCCAATGCCAAACAGATAGCATTAAGGGTGGGGGTAGGCAGATTTACACCACTAAGGTGTTCAACCATGATCAGACACCACAATTCACGATCTACAGTGTAGATGGCACACCTAATAAGCTTGTATGTGCCGGACGAGCACAGTCTTGCAAAAGAATAATATAGGAGCACCGTGAATGTGTAACCAATAACCCAGTGATTTCTGTGTCAGGAATTGTTTGTGTTGGCCAGGTGATTATAGACACAACTGGTATCACAGACCACGTACATGGATACAAAAGAAGCTTTGGAGAAGATGTCTGACAACTTACTGACTTCCACGAAGGATACCTGATGTTATGGTGACACTTCGCTGCTGGCTTGCTACAAGTTGTTCGATAAGCATCTTTACAAAGCCCATGTCGAGTGACCGATTGTTCTTTCAATGATAACCACACGTCGCGGTTTTATCACAAAGTTTTAAAGTTTGGCTGCGAGAAAAAGATTCACCTGTTCATCTCACCACCAGACACAACAGGGGTCATACAGCTTCCAGATCAATACATCAGAAACATTTAGCTAGGCTGCAAAGGAGAGGCGAACGCAGGGGACCGTAGCTTCCCCTTGCGATCTCTTCCTGGTCTCTTGACGGTTCGGAGAGTTAAGCCAAAACAGCAGACAAATTCTACAGAAATTACACTGGTGGTGCATGGTTCGATGGAAGAAAGGGATGCAATCATTATTGTCAAGAAAATGAACGACAAAAAGGAAGAAAGGTGTAAGACAGTAGAGCATAAGATGAAAAAGGAAAAAGAGAATGAGAATTGCTACTGCTGCAAATCACATGTTTCTGTAAAGAATAATTGTCACGAAGAAGTGTCTATCATGTCACTCCATTTTACTGCCATGAAGAAGAGAGGGTTGAAGAAGTTCTTTGCTGATCAACACCTCACTGCTTGACATGTCTTACAGGCAGAAAGGTATTTTATGATATTTTTCTCTCACGTGTGATGTTATTAAATGAATGTGTGTTATGGTTTTGTATATTTTATCTCTTGGGACTCTAGCAAGTGCAATAAAACTTGTCTTATGCAATAATGTGAGGTAAATGTGAGACTTACACGTATTCAACTATTCTTTCCTCAAAACATACAAATAGAACGCTTTATATGTTCCCGATATATCATGCAATTACTCGGTAATAGTGACTTAGAGGTGGATCTTTTGTTTGAAGCTAAGATATGCAAATAATATATTTGTGTTTAAAATATACTCAACTTGCAAACTCACATAAAAGTTGATTTGATTTAATTGGTTTGTCACAAATTAACTCATTTACAATACCATAACTAAAACAACGATTAGGTTAACGAACGTACATAATTGTGACAGGAGAAAGGAACAGGACGTTCGTCATAATTGATACCTGACCCCTAATGATACGGAACAACACACATGCATTAAATTATTTAAACCTATTTACAACGTATGTCGAGCCCGGAGGCATGTACGTAGACAGTTTGGATCTGTATAACGTTTGAAGGTTATTCTTGAATGCAAGGGAATTTGAAGCTTTGATTGTAGAAGGTAGAGCGTTCCATAGTTTAACTGATCTAATAAAGAATGAATTTCTAAAGTAATCTTGTTTATGTTTGACTAAGAGATTATAGTTGTTGTCATCATAATTGCGTGATCTATAGCCAGGTTCGAAAGTACTTAAAAAATTGTTCACATCAGTAGCGATTAGACCAGTTCTAGATTTAAAAAGAAAAGTTAAATCTGAGATGTTTCTTCTGAACTCAAGTGGGAGAAGGTTAGTTGCAACGAGTCTTTCTGCATATGTCAGCTGCTGTGGATAGTTGAGGATAAATGTTGTTGCCCTTCGCTGGATATTCTCGATTAGTGCCCGATGCTTTACCGTATAAGGTGACCATAGGGTACTAGCATATTCTAATTTGGGCCTTACGAGAGCGCAGTACAACATTTTCCTGATTCGTACATCAGTCAACTCCTTAGACAGTCTCTTGATCATTCCTAGTGTTTTGTTGGCTTTGGCCGCAGTCAGTTCTATATGTTTTGACCAGGATAAATCATGTGATATGGTCACACCAAGGTATTTAACAGTCGAGAGACATTCTAGTTCTTTACCTTCCAAATTGTAATGTACGTCACTTTCTGTTTTCTTTTTGATATTCGAAGAACTTGGCATTTGATTTCATTAAATTTCATTGCCCAGTCAAGACTCCATTTATGCAATCTCTCTAGGTCGTTTTGTAGATCGTTTCTTGAATCTGGAAGATCAATAGACTTGTATAGCTTGGAGTCATCAGCAAAAAGAGCGATTGTTGATTGGGACTGGATGTAGTTAGGGGCGTCGTTGACATAAATAAGAAACAACAGAGGACCCAGTATGGATCTTTGGGGAACACCAGATGTAATAGGAAGCCAGTCAGAGAAAACACCATCGAGGGCAACTCTTTGATGTCTGTTCCTGAGATAGCTGCGAAACCACGAGAGTAGAGATCCAGATATACCATAACCGTTTAGTTTAAGCAGTAATAAGTTGTGCGGAACTTTATCAAAAGCTTTTGATAAGTCTAGATAGATCACGTCAACTTCTCTACCCGATGCGACAGATTCTAAAATGTTATGGTAAAGCTCTAGTAGTTGCCTTGTGGTTGATCGTCCCCGTAAAAAACCGTGTTGAAGATGGTATATCAAGGGTGAGAGGTGATCGTAGCTGTGGTTAAAAATGCAACGTTCTAACACTTTAGACAGGACACATAGTTGGGAAATTGGTCGATAGTTGGATTTTACCGTTGAATAATCTTTCTTAAACACAGGGGTAATATTAGCGAATTTCCATTCGGTTGGCACCACACCAAGAGAAAGGGATAGATTGAATAGTCTGCACAGGGGGGGAGCGATCTCATAAGCGACCTCTTTCAACAATGTACATGGGATACCATCTGGTCCGCTAGCCTTGTTAGGATCTAGATTACGAAGTACTCTCGCAACTTCCTCTTGAGTCAGCTCGATTTCAGCGAGCTGATTATTAATTGGTGGTGATGAAGGTGGAGTCAAATTAGGAGGTTCAATGTCACTGGGATTGAAGACAGAGTGAAAATAGGTGTTCAACAGGTTGGCTTTCCCTTGAGGATCAGACGTGTACGATTGTCCGTTTTTAAGGAAACTTGGACTCTGACTTGATCTAGTTGACGATTTTACAAATGACCAGAACCGTTTTGGATTTTCACAAACTGATTCTCTCAACTTGTTTGCATGATCTTTCTTTTTCTTTGCGATGAGAGTTTTTGTTTCGCGTCGCAGCTGCTTGTATTTCTCTACTTCTTCAGGAGATTTTGATTTTTTCAATTTCTTTCTCTGGATATTTTTCTTTCTTAACAGAGCTAATAGTTCTTTGTCTAGCCACGGATGATCATAAAGATTTGATTCAGATTTGGGTATGTGATCATTAGCAGTTGAGATGAATAAGTCGTACCAGTTTGAAAGAGACGTATTAATATTATCACAAATAAATCTAACATCCAAAGGAGTATTCATTAGCGCTTCTTTCAGACCGGACCAGTTGGCATTTTTAAAATTATAGACCACACTTTTTACCTTTGGTTTCCTGCGAATTTTTAGATCTACATCAAAACTTATAAGTTTGTGATCTGAATCTAAGATGTCCTCAAATCCTTGTATATTAATAACCTTGTCTGGGATATTGGTGAGAACTAGGTCCAGAGTGTTGTGGATCCTTGTTGGAAAATCGATTAATTGCCATAAGTAGTTATCTTTAACTGTTTTAGTGAAGTAAGTGTGGATCGAGTCGTTGTTTGTAGCTACTCCGGTAGACCAATCAATATGGGGAAGGTTGAAATCACCGCATACAAGTAACGAATAACGAATCAAACTTTAACTTCGAAATAAGATTGAGTGATTTCCTGAATTCTTTCATGTAATTGAGATCTGAGTTAGGCGGTCGGTAGAATACAACGACCAACAGCTTTTTCTTCCACAAAGTTGTCAACTTTGAAGAGTTGTTATATGGGAAAATTTCATTATTATAATCTACCAGCAAGCATCTTTTCCCCAACCCCCAGTTGCAACACAGTATGATGATTCAACCGAAAATACCGAAACAAAATCCTATGAAAATGTTGCAGAATTTTTCAAACAGACCAATCTACATGGATTTTGGGTGGCAGAGATTCGAACATTATCAGAACATTGCAATTTCAGAAATGCTCTCGATGAAATGTTAATAGCTTGAAGTGGTGCCAGCGTAGGTAGCGTCTATACAATAAGCTTCGAGGAATTAGAATCAATCAACCTGAAAATTTAAATTCAACAAGAACTTTGACGCTTCGAGTCGGGCCATTTGTAATACTAATAATAGTATTTATTCAGTACTCAAAGCACCCGTCTGAGTTTACAAGAAGAATAGTTAGTTACAAAATTTATATAGGTAAAATATGGCTATTTAGAGTAAGTTAAGAATTTAAAAATATGATAGTAGAATATATTAAAATTTAAATAAAGTTAAACAAACAAAGGAGCATTTATCTCGCAAGGGTCGATGAAGGCACTGATGATTTATGAGAGGAGACATGAACGGGGGTCAGGTGATGACGTTCTTGCCTTTATTAATGGGAAACACTTTTCAAACATCGGCCATATAATTTCATAATTGCTTGCATTGGGGTTTCGATCAAAGGCTCTTCGTCTGGAAGACAGTAGCGTGGGTCGGAGAAAAACATGTGCTTTTTAGTGTATACAAAAGCGATCACTTGATAAAAAATATACAAATCAGATGGACTTAGTCAAAACAAAGTATAAACATAAATATAATATTTCCATGGAAAGAATGTTGCAAAAGATATGAATAGGAGAAATTACGAAACTATGAATGAAATGAGGTGTAGAATATCTGTCCATGTCTGCTGATGGCAGGCATGCAATGATAAGAGAAGCGCTCATTAATACCGAAATGATGAATGGTGCCAAGTCAGGAAATGAGACGCATTTCTTGTCTCATTTCCTCTTTCATCATTACTACCTGAAATGGGACAGAGAGCTCAAATTTTCATGTCTGAAACACTGTGATTTCCAACAGATTGGCAACAGGCTGTGTAGCATCGTCAGTGACAGCACGACTCACCAAACCTTGGCCTTAAACATCTTCCGGTTTTACCAATGTAAAGAATGCCACAACTACCACATGAGATGCAGTAGATGAGATGAGAGAAAGCACATGTGAAACGGTGCTTGATAGCATACTTAGATTTTGGTGCCGAAATAGTAGTTGAAGAATGTATGAACTTTCAGGTTTCACATTGCACTATACGCAACAAGGTAACGCGCCATTAGGTGACGACAAATCCTGTGGTATGGAGCTATGGACTATATAGGGTTTCACGAATGTCTATACTATGTCGAAAAGAGACTAAGGGGTTATCGGTGTAAATGGACGATATTTCATCCCTTAGTTTATTAAAGGTACATATACCTATAGTGTGATGGGAGCTTCCAGACAAAGGGCTTTCGCTCGAAACGTCGAAGATCTTGTTGAATTTTTCAGGTAGATTGATTCTAAGACTCGAAGCTCACTGAAATGGTAATAGATCGCTAGTATCTTGCATTAAATTACCGAAGAAGTCATACAAACGCATTTGCTAGCAAAACCAAAACTCAATTTAAAATGCGCGTTGGAAATTGCCGTGGGTATAGTAATAGACCGTGAAACATACGAATATCTTTGCCAAAGGTAACAAAAAGTTGATATTCAAACAGAGAAAAGTGACCTTTTATACATATAGAAGCTAACGTGTTAGTCTAATGTGATCTGCGGATGTCACGTGCGTTAGGATCAATACTCCTACTGGCTTGTATAAATATAATTGTCCACTTTATGGAAAATGGAAGGTTTATTGCATTGAACGATGGAAGGCTTATTGCATGGAATTTCCTTTACGGTAGCTCCCTTGACGACATACTGATCTGTGAACCTACGGATGAAAAGCATCCGCCTAATCACGAGGAAGCAATGAAGCGTCTTTCGGAAGCGCGCTTACGTGTGAAGAATTCCAAGTGTCGTTTCATACCACGCGTCCCTGAACGTGAAGGTTTTCAAATTGATGCGAAAGGCATTTATCATGTTGAATTAGCCAAAGTGCAAACCGTAAAAGAAATGGGCCCACTATAACGTAATGACTATAAATTGTCAAAAAACAAAATCCTTGCTGACTTATTCTAACCATAAGTCTCTGAACTCTGACTTATTTATTATTGTGTGATCGTGGTACCTAAAAAAACATAAATACACTAGAAGCCGATGTTTCGAGCGAAGGCCCTTTGTCTGGAAAAGGCCCTTCGCTCGAAACGTCGAAGTCTCATTGTATTTTTCAGGTAGTTTTACACCACAGTCAACCGCCGTATTTGCTATACTCTACCCACACTGGCACCGCACGTTTAATACTTATTGCCCTTCTTTTTGCAACTAAATAAGGAAGTTGACTATTTTGAGCACTTGTCTGTGTTTGTTGTGCAGTAAAAACTCAGTAACTTGTCATTGTTAGTATTTAATAACTTACTTATATAGGGCCGTTGGGAAGAATACTGTTACCAGTAACAACGTAGAAATTACCCTTTTCAAATAAAGTTCATTCGTTCATTTATTTATTCAATGCCTAACGTTTTGTTTTTAGCTAGAGATGAAAACCGGAGTATCCGAAGAAAACCCTACCTAGTACGGGAGAGAACCACAGGGAGATGAACCAACCTGAGCAAATCCTTGCCCGCGACATACTGTATAGCTGGTTTAACTCAGAAGTAAAGGGCAGCGCGCTAACCGCATCTCTCTTCCACAAATATTTGTAGTTCTATGTTATTCCACAAGATAGAAGACAGAACCGAGAAACCTCTTGCTTTTTCCTCACGAACTCTGAGAAAAAATATATTCGCATATATTTTACCATAATTTTTGCAGTCATGAAATTCAACCAATTCCTAAATAATCGCAGTAGCGTAGCCAGCCCGCCGATTTAGTCCCGCTATGCAAATTTGTTCGTGTTCATTGACGGTGAAAACAATGAATTTATAAAGAAATGAATAATGATGATTTGAAATTTGCATAGCGGGACCAAATCGGCGGGCTGGCTACGCCACTGGATAATCGTAACCTCACGACTTAACCGATCACAAACCGCCCCCAGGAATATTCAGAGTCGAGCGAGCAATTCCACAAATTGCATCTAGCAGAATTCAAAGATGGGCATTGATGATGTCTGCTTACGAATACGATTCAATTTGTACACCTGGAAAGAAGAATAGGAACGCTAACGCCCTTAGCAGACTTCCGTGGGAGGTCGAGCCGAGTTCAACGCTGATCATGACAACTTGTAAATTTAATGCAACAGTTTTCCGGAAGTCCCATAGATGCAGTTAAAATCTAACAATAAGAGATTTGGTGCTACAAATATACATTGGTAAGTGTACCAATTTACCTTGCATGGATGGCCCAACACAGTGTAAGATGATAAAATCAAAGCATCAAGCGTAATTTTACTCGGAAAAATGAACTCACTCTCAAAGTACGTTGTCTTTTATATAGATCGAGCGTGGGGATACGTTCTCAAAAATGAAAAAGAATTAAGCTCATCATGGTATGTCTCAGATAAAAGGTTTAGTTCGTAGATATGTATTGTGACCTGCAATTGAGAAACGGGCAAGAGGTAGTTCTACATGCCAGTTTCATCAGAAAACACGACCGAAAGAATCTTAGCATCTATAGGAATGGCCACAAAAAGACTAACTTTGATTATGCTGGTCCGCTTATGTAAAAGATGACTCTTTTAAATATCGATGCACATTGTCCATGGCTGGATATCCCCCTGACGCATTCATGTTATGGAAAGACGACATGTGAGAGAATACGTATGCATTTGGAAGTCAGGAATTACCTGGTGATTTCAGATAATGGTTCTAATTTTTGTGAAGAACGGAATCAGCTACATTAAATAAGACATGTCACCTATTATCCACTGATCTAGTGAAAAGAGCTGTCCAATCCCGTAAACAACAAGGAAGGAACGAGATGCTACCTTGCTGACAAGATTGTTTAACTCACGAGCAGTGGTCTTCTCAAGGTAAGCTGATTGAAGAAACGGGACAGTTTTGGCGGGAATCGAAATGAAAAACTCAAAGATTGTATGTGAGGCGACATCGTGATCATATTCGACATGAGACTCCAACCACGTCCGAAACTGTTTGACAGAACGCTATGCAACAAGAGAGCGTCGCATATCTCAAAAACTGGACGATTATGGGAATGACTTTATGATAGTTATTATATTCTAATTGTTAATTAAATCATGTTTAAAAAATAGAAAAGAACGAGAAAAAACTTAACAGCGTGGAGAAATGTATTAAACATTCATATCGAACGTGTGGACATTAAAATTTAAATTATAATAATTAGAAAATGTAAATAAATAAATAATCTAAATAATCCATAAGGGAGCCGTTTCTTTATGGTAACTTAAAGATTTGCAATAAATCAAATGTGTGTAAATAACTTAGCGAGTCATTGCGAAGTATTCATTGTCATAGACTGACTGTAGTGAAAGCTTGTAGTTCTAATAAAGGCTTGGAAAAAGAAAATAGAAATGCATTAAATGCAAAACCCCTCGCCAGGTTTCTCATACCTTTCAACGCTGTTTCCTTGTCCTCTGGAGTTTCGAAATCGGTAACGTTGGCAGGAATTGTTAATGAGACGGCAAAATAGTTTTCAAAATCTCTTTTTTCGTGTTTGTCACTGTTTGAATGGGCTCTTATTGCTTTTTTCCGTACAGGTAACATATTTTGACTTTTGAGACAATGGTCAAATATATTATCTGATTTGAATGAATCTAAAATTACACTCTGAAAGTGATTGATGGGCAGGACCCCGCACCCCCCTTCCCCCTCCACCCCCCCCCCTTTCACTTCTCCCAACCCCACCCCACTTTGCAGGCAGTACTGTTCGAAATTATATCCTTTCTGGTCTTCCATTAATGTATAGTACTGAAATGTCCGGTTTATAGGATCGGAAAAAATATGAATTAGATTTTTAAAAGTTTATAGGTCAGTAAATATATGTGGCTATGCACGTATATTTAATAGGATAACGTATACTGCTGGGTGATGGGATACTCGTCTTCGTCTTTGAAGCGTAAGTTGGGCGGAGCTCGATTCCCAGCCGCCAGACAATACACCATTATAGGATGGGAAAATTTAAGATTTTCATTAATTTTGTTTTCTCGTTTCACATTGTTTGATAGTTACTTCCAACCAGTTACTTCTAACCAGATATCGAAAATTATATGTCAAACATCTTGTCATTCGAAAATCAAAGACATTTTTAAATTTTTTATTTTAAATTTTTAAATCGTTCTCAGGAAAACCAGGTTTAATGTTATTGATATTTTTGCCCGCTATTCTGGTTAAGTAAATGAATACAAATTAGGCGCGGGTCGCAGGTCACCATAGACAGGCGCTGGTTCAACAAGTGACGCGGGTTCGACAAAACAGGCGCGGGTAAAACCTCCGAGGGCTCGCGCAAGTAACTAATTCAGTGACGCGGGTAATCAATGCCTGGATGGGGGTACGTTTATCATAGACCTTGATAATTAAGCCTTTTGTGATGGGCTTTTTGTTATTACGGGATATCTAAAGTCGCATCTTAGCTTCTTATATATACTGTATACTCGAGGGATGACGTCATCGGCAAACAAGGTGGATATATTCTTGTGGAAAAGCTACAGTCATCTCATATGCTACGCTTCTAGGTATCCTTCTCATAGCCATCGCGTGGTATAGAACATACAGCATGAGTTTTCTGATTGATAAGATCTTTTGGCTTGGCGAAAATACGGCCTAAAGTCAAATAGGGTTTTAAATCGACCATAATATTACAATTACCTTAGATTCTCTTGATTGGCTCTGTAACGCCAGGAATGTATGGAACTACTGCATAACATTGATCAAGTATCACCCTCGGAGTTATTTTGGTTCAAACGAATAATCGGTTTTAAGCAATATTTAAAAATATCTTTCGGGTAATTGATTTCGCTTAAAATGTTTAGTGCGTATTCAGATTCATTAGGCTTAGAGTCAATGTTTGATAGTAAAAATTCAGCCCTTTGAAGAAAAGCTTTTGCTACGGATGGTTTGATTATGGTTTATGGGGTGATTTGAGTTATAGAACAAGTATTTCTCTGTGTGCGTGTGTTTACGATAGACATCAGTTTCCAATTTCCAGTCGGTAGTTCTGTAAACATTTAAATCTAAAATAGAAATGTACTGTATACATACTGCATTTTCTAAACTATGCAACGATGACTGTGAGAAAGAGCATATATGGTCAGTCTAAGTGCCAATATGACACACGATTAAACGATCATCAAAAGCCTGTTTCAAACTTAAAGAAGGGAGATCAGCCTTGGTAGAACATGTGTGTGAAACCTAACATGCGATTGCGTGGGAAAACTAAATAGTGAACACCACTAATCATCGCTACGGCCAAAGTCGTTGCCTAGAAGCATGGCATATAGACATGAATTATCATGCTTGGAATAGAGATGACTGCTACCTATTTACCACAAGAGTATCTCCACCTTGTTGGGCGATTACGTCATCGCTCGAGTGTATATATGGACACTATATACAGTTTATTTCGACATTAGACCCGAGTGTCGAATAGTTGGGTCGTGAATGCAATTCGACTGGGCTATATGTGTTATGTATTCATTCACTTAAACCAGTGTAGCGAGCGGAAACATGAATGATCTCAGAGATTGTCAGCAAATATTATTCAAAAACGCAGTTCTCTGTTACAAGGTTCAGATAATCATTTAGCCGCTCGCTGTATTGTAATTTCAAGAAGAGGTCTGTACAAAGAAAAGGCAGCGGTACCGACGGTTTCAAGAACGACTAGAGAAATTGAAGCGGAACCTAAACGATATATGTATTAAGTTTGTCAATACGTGCAAGTATACATACCAAAACATCTCGCTCCATCGAAAACGAACCCTTTCTCACACATACTGCATCTGTAAGAACCGTAGGTATTCTTGCATGAGACAAAAACCGTAAGATTGCATGGAGATGATGCACATTCATCGATATCTACAATAAACAGTCAAACAGAAATTATATAATTTCGTGATAATATTATGTAAAATTTTACAAAAAAAACACAAAGTACAAGAAATATTTTATGGTTAAAAAGATATTACTTGCAAGAAATATTTCTTGCAAGAATTTCTAGTCTTGTTCTTAACAAGAATATATAGGAACATGTAGAGTATCGATTACTCTTTCCTGTTTTGTGTCAGCTAGGCCGTGGTCACATATCACGGCGACATTGTTAGAACGATGGGATTCAGCAATCATGCCTGATTTTATTCAGAAAAACGCGGGCGGTATAATATGTACTAAAATAGGGCTACGCTGCTCAATTGCAAGAAGTGTGCGTATATTTGATCTTGAAAATGTTTGAGAATCGAAATCCATTTCTGAGCAATTCAATTTTCAATTAAACTTATTACATTTATAGCTCTGGTTGTGGTTAATTACATATTTCGCACATTATAATGCATAAACATTGTGAACATTAAAATGAACTCAAGTGTCCATCTATTTTGAACTTTTAGTCCTTGCTTGCTGGAACGAAGAGCTGCTTGCTGGATCATTATGCGATGTAGTACAAACGCATCAAATGTTTAGACATCCTTATAGCAACTTAATCTATAGTTTTTGTACTTATTTTACATAGTTTATAAATATACATATTTGTCATATTTTACTGTTTCGACGTAATTTTTAGGAGCTTAAATAAGTATCTTAAACGCAGCAATTTTTAGAATAAATATGTTCAACAATTATCGTAAAGGTTACGACATTTAGATTTTAGTGTTATTGCTGCAAGGTAACTATAATATACCAGTCTACTTGTCTTTCATTCTATCTATCTTGCTTTAATCACGTTTTGTAAGAACGGATTATTCTTATTTCTGCCTAAAATTTGAACTTTCAATTTTGACGTTATGAAAATATTCAGATCAATACAGTCAATTATATACTGATTATTATATTGATTATTTTAGATATAGGTTATAGTGATATATTAACTATAATACATGAGGCACATTTAGGCTAGTAATGGTATGTTGCTCGTTTTATCCGCAACTAATGGGCATTTAGTCGATACGCCACATTCCTTCACATAAAATTGAGTTTTGATCAATTATACGCAAGAATAGATGCGACTATCCGAGGACAATATTGCTTTCTAAGAACTGTTTTAATGATAAGCTTGTGTGAATAGTCAGGATTTGATATGTCTGATATTCAAGGCTTTTGATTTATACTTTTGATTCCCAGTGTACGAAAGTATTAATTTTGTTTTTCGCCACCTGAATTCATTGATACCACACGTTAGCGCACGAGGAGAGATATACAGAATTGCCCCAAAATTGGTATCGTGTTACTGATCAGATTCAGGGCCTTTTTTAAGAAATCGTTAGTGGGGGGGCCATCATCGAAAGGGGACGTAACAAGTAGGTGGTGTATTACAGGTGTGGGAAGGTGAACGGGTGTTTGGGGTCCTCCCCCAGAAAATGTTTGTATTCTTGAATCGCTGTGGCTTGATTTCCAGCATTTTCAGAGACAATTTTTTATATATTCCATCTAAACGGAGCCAGGTTTTGTTGTGAGAATACCATAACTTTCCTCTAAACTCATTTCCCCCCCTTTTTTGCTTATATTTTGGACAAAAGGGACCTTCACTGGGGGGGCCAAAATAGCTTACTGGGGGGGCCAACGTGGGGGCTGGGGGGCTTTGGCCCCTCCAGTACATTAGTTAAAAAAGGCCTGATCAGATTCCATTATTCAAATTCAGAAGATACTTATTGAATTATCATTAAATGATCTTGGAGGGTCATTTCTGGTGAAACAATCCGGTACATTGTGATTTCTAGTAGAATACGCTAGTTAAACATATTGTAATCTTTCACAACCATAAAGAAGTTAACTGGAGAAAATATTAATTCAAGATCTCTGTTATGTCTAAGGCTAATTGCTTATTTAAATCTAGCGATAGCAGGGAATCGTTGGACTTTTTGGTGCAGATTTTCAGCCCGACATTTTAAAAAGCATGAATGTTTAAGGTATTAAATTAGCCACTTTTTCCTCTTCTTCAGTCTTCGCAGTAAATAATGATTCCTTTGCGTAGGTACGATCGGTAGGTTTGGTGTTCAGCAGCTTTCCGTTCGACCATATATTTTGGAAAGAATTATTGTGACATTGCTCTTAAATCTTCCCTCAAATTGCATGAAATGGCATTTCCGAGGCCGTAGATTTCAAAATTTTCTTGGGGAGCATGCCCCCATACCCCCCCTAAAGGTCACGCTCCTTCAGCACTCGATACCAGTGTCATTGCACTCTCGGAAATCTTTAGCTTTTTTAATTCAAGAAAATGCTCCGTGGTCCTTCATAGCACTGCAGGGCATCATAGTTTTTGGCAGGGCAATTCTACCAGACGCCTCCCCAACGAAAAGGTGGTAGTTTCGCCTCTGTTTGAACGGCTCGAGCAGTCAATGAAGTTGTTGGAATCCGAAAAATTCCTTTGCTTGGAAGCACAAAATAACTGGTTTAAATTGAGCAAATACAACGAAAATATGAATATTACTTACCAAAGCATTCTGTCCCATTTCGGGCAAACCCCTCAACACATCCACATTTGCAAGATCCTTCGGTATTTATGCACTTTTCGTTTCGTTTACAACCACAGTACCGGAATGATTTGCATTCATCAAGATCTAAGAGAACGTTTAAAGAAAATTCATAACATTCTCTACCTAGTATGAAGCATTGTAGTGATTGAGTGAAAGTGATTTATTTTAATATTATTGAAAACGTTAATACACACTCTCTGAAAAGCCGAGATATTTCCTACAAATTCAAAAAGTACAGGTGAACCAAATTTTAAATCATAAAAGCTTAGATCTTAATAATCTTCAACAAAAGATGCATTGGTATTTCAGTAAACGAGACTCAATTACTCTAGCGATCAAAGTAAAAAGACTGATGTTTGACCGTTTTACAATTAAAATTGGGACAATTTTGTTAGTTTAATTTGTGCGGGTCTCTGATGACAGGTAAAGGCGCGGATGCCGATGGATTTTATCCGGCTGCGAATTGAGATATGAAAAGGAAAAACGTATGTCTAAATGTTTAACAATAAAATACTGGGATAATTTAATTTGTGCACTTTCTGGCAGCAGGTAAAAGAAGCAGGTGCCGGTAAATAGCGGCTTAATTTGTTTCGCTGGGATATATTTTTCTGGAATTTTCCCCGATAGCGAATTTTGAAAAAAAAAGAAAATTAGAGGAAATATTTTTTACCAAAGAGGAAGGAACAACATGGCGGTCAGTTTTGCTTTGCTGGTTCAATACTATCTGCAGTAATATAAATGTTCACTGGGCACGGAGTTAGCCGACGTCGTACACTTTTTTACCTAATTTCTACAATGATTGCCAAGTATTAGCAACTTTCACGTTAAAAACACTGCGATTTACACCCATTACTTAGTAATCAATAGAAGTATTTCCCAATAAATGTTCAAAATCAATGTCAGGAGAATTGTCCATCATGATCATCGAAATTTTCAGAAATGTTTTATCAATTTCAGTGTTTAATAGCTTTCCCAATTTTGTTTTATAAGCTTAAATTAATCAAATTTCGGGCAAGAAATATATTTGTTAACCATTTAAATCAGTCAATGTTTAATCAAATTACAATCATGGAGCCTGCTGATTTAGACTTATTGCAATATATTAAAACCAGATTTTATGTGTATTGGTTTACTGCAATACACAGATCATCATACAAAGTACTAATCTATAAGTACATGACAATGCTGAGAAATTTTTTTGACAGCCAGTGAATTGAATATCACAACTTTTCAAGGAAGCATTCTCAATCCAGCATGAGACGTTCGGTAAATCTTAACGTTAAAGCCAGACTCAATGCTTTTGAAATTAAAGTTAATGAAAAATTATACCTGGGATTATTGAAATCATTCGATTTTCCTTTTCACCCAAAATTCCCACAGCCAATTAAGTAGTACCTAGGGAAATTACCAGCGCCATTTGCCAATGCCAAATTTGATTACCCGCTCCTTTTTCCGTCCGCAAGTCGCAAAAAATACTGTAGAACATTCCTTAAAAAGTCCCACATTCAACGCATGTAATATATTCCAGGTTTTGAAAAGATAATTTCACGTATACAAGAATACAATAGTTATAAGGTATACAAAAAGCCAGAGAACAGCTTTATCATGCTTAGTTACGAACTGGACTCTGCATTAAATGCTATATACTAGTTACTGATTTGAATACAGTTATTCACTCATTGTCAATTTTCCTTTTCAAGATTTCCCGTACACCGATAAATAAGCCGTGTAAAAAAATATTATGCAGAGAATATGGTAGTGAATTATATTGTATATACAATGTGACTGAAATATATGCTCGTGACTGAAGTCCCGTTTAAATAGCTATATCCCTAATTAAGCTAGGTAAACAAAAACTTCCATAACTAATATATTATGAATTTATGTCAGGAGCTGTACGACGAGAAAACTTCACGACATATCTACTAAAATAATTACTCGTATGTCCAGCTAGATATTACAAATTTGTAACCGCTATAAAATTGTTTTATAATACCATGCAGGTATATTACCAGAAAATAGCATTCGAATATATACGTTGTTTTCGGATGCATGGGTTAGATTGTCCTTACAGCCACACGCTGTGTCATACTTTCGAAAGAAATGTCGACACAAAGAAAAAGCAGGAGCTGTGAGGATGAGTACAAATGGTGAGAAGGGGGAATAAAGGATAATTAGTTACCATGCTAATACATACGAGAATACGTACCAATACATGTCTCTCGATAAAAACGGAACCCTTTCTTACACACACATCTGTAAGAACCTTGGGTGTTGTTGCATGAGACAACGACTGTAAGATTACATGGGGATGACAAGCATTCATCGATATCTAAATAAAATATTGAAAGAGAAATTAGAAGATTTTGAATAATATTATTGCATACATGAATACACATACATAGAATACCTATTAGTTATCCCAACCGGTTTTTCATAACTAATTTACAATAGATGCTAAAAAGATAGAAATTTGATACAATTACAAGAAAGTGTGAAACTTTCATTCAGAGTTATATAACTAGATTGCCCACCGGAGTAAGCCTCATTACCCTGTTTACGTTAATATTATGCTGTCAAGGACATTTTCTCGGCGCAGGGACTCCGGAGAATTTTTTTGGATTGGGGGCGCTAAAGATATTAGAGGGCGCGGTGGCACTAGTAACAAATGCTCAATGATAGAGACATTTACGGGATATAGGGGCATGCCCTTCAGAAAGTTTTGAAATCTATAGTCCCTAAAATGTCATTTCATCAAAACTCTTTGCAAATGTTTAATGTTAAAGCAGCTGTCGCGAAATAGCGACAAACACTTTAGTACTTTAGATTATAGTTGCACTAACTTTATTGATATCAAATTACACACCTTTAATAACATAGCTCTAGCACACCTCATATTAATGTACAATTTATAGTAACCACAAAACGTACTCGAGACGATCGAGACAGCAGCTGACTATACCAAGGCCGTAACCATCGGGGGCGGACTGAATCTCCTCCCACTCTCCTTCAGGACCACCTTCGACATATGTTTAAATTCGATGGGAAATGTTGGGGGGCGTGTACAGCAGCCAGCAACTTTGATTGTATTTCTGGAAATTGGATTCGGTAAATCAGTGGCCGTGTGTTTGGTATCTTCGATTAAGGCATAATTTTCGCTAAAAAACAGAATTGAATTCTCTACACCCTCCCCACTCTCCATTTATGACGCACTCAAAGGACAGCGTCATATAAGTGAACTTCTTGAGTACTCCATTCCTGACAATCTGCCATACTTTTGAGATCAGTGAGATGACCACCCACCAACCTTGAATCAAGCGGCCGCGATTATTGATGAACTTTAGATCTCCCATGGATTTACTTTTTTCCGGGTGTGATAAATAACCGAGCGGAATTAGTACCCACGCCCGGGCTATCGCCCGGCTCGGGGATAAGCCTTAGAAATAGCAAAGAACTTGTTTCGTAAATGTACCAATATTTCATTTTCTCATTTTCAAATTAGCCACGTCCACCAGCCTTGCATTATCAGTTCGTATTTTATGAGTATTCAGATAGTTAAATATCTTCTGCGATATATTTTCCCTAAACCAGGTTTTTATTCGTTGTGCGGTAGAAAAGACCTCTCGCAAGTTGGGCTAGGTCCTGAATTGACCAATAGAAGTTTGCAGATGATGATAACTTCACCGATCATTTGCTTCACGTTGCGGTCCACACTTTTCACGGCGTCTAGGACTTCAGCAAAACATTTTAGGTTTTGCTCCTTCCTAGCTACTTTGAATATTTCTAGTTGTAAGAGGGAACTCTTCTTTTACATTATATTAACTCAAGGGAAATGGCTTACAATATGTGAATATGGAAGCTCTTAACAGTGGAGCTTTTAATTTCGCAAATTAAGCTTTAAAACTGGGCTTTTCAAAACGTTCGTTAATCGCTAACCTGGCGTATATATGGGATGTTTTCTTCAGTGTAACGTCTTTATAGTTGTGAAAACCTATAATATGTTAAATTTGTGGGTATTCTAGGATGTATGTATGACGACTTGTTTATGGAGCGGTGGGGGACGGGGCTAAAGGCGGCAAGCCCACCTCCTCCGCAGTCCCTTCGATCTAAAAGTCTCTAAATTACTTAACACCATCCCCTTAACACGCTTGAGACAATTAAAATTTACCATACAGGACTTGATAAAGTTCGGGAAAATGCAGCTGAAGCTCACAATATTTCGTAGCATTACGTAAATCGTTTCTCACAGGTACAGAAATCGTCTGATTTTCACTTAAAACCACTCAAAAACATAAGATTGACCAAAAATAGCATGAAACCTCCAACTCTCTATATAAAGCACATATAAGTGATCACAACAGTCTCGTGCAATCTTCTCTTTGATTATTTTGCCTACTACATTATGGGCAAAGACAACAATGTAACGTAATAAAGAAAATTTAGAAAAATCGCTCCGCTACGTAAATTAAGATCCTGCCTTGCTCGCCAGCATAGGCCGCAGATATAATTTGCACCTAGGAATCTTTCTAGCAGCTCTTTCATCAAGCAATATTTAAAAAATCTGGCTGACCCAACTTGTTTGATTGAAGGATAAAAGGATTATAGTAATATGATCGAATTAAGCTCTATAAACAAATGACGTTTGGCACACGTCGGGTCTATATTTTAGGATTTGGATCTCATTAGATGGCCTTGTAAGTCGGCCACTACTTGATAATCTGCTTCGGTAGTGCTCAGTTGAAAAAGTAGGGTCAGTAGCTTGATGCAGCCTCGTACCCAGGCGCTTTTAAGGAAAAGAAAAGTTACGCATTCAGCTAATTTATAGAGATCAGTGGCTAAGCGAGCGCGCGGGGGTGCTTGGGGAGGTCTTGACGAAGGAAGCGCCTGGCAGAAAATGTACTAAAGATGGCGGCAGTGATTTTTAATATCAATGAATGCAAATGAGAAAATATTGCAATTGTCGTCGCAAACTGAAAGATTTATACACAGTGTTGTATGTTCAGGAAATATTTTGTGTCCAAATGATGAATGCACTGCGAAAAGAGTTTTTCTGGAAAACAACAAGAATTTTAGTGTACTTTCGTATATTTTTTACGTATTAAATAAATAAAACATTAAAACCAATGCAATACTGATAATTTGCAATTTAATTTAATATTGTTATAAGTTAAAATTGTACTTTCCTGCCAGTGTCCTGGCTAATGTAATCTCAACTCCCATCTGAATATCATTTATAATTTGGTTTTCTAAAAGCAGAATTTCTGTTTTATGCTCACTGAATTATTCCATGCATGTGCTTTCTGCCAATGCCATTTATTTTCACAGAAAGATTAGTACCTACACACACACTGTGATTGCACAGCAGTGTACCTTACATTTCTCATACTCAAATTGTAATGAATTTGTGCTGTTTAAAACATTTTTGGGCTACTCCTATATGGGGGGCAGGACTCTGTGCTGTCTTTCACATTCGGATTTCAATGACCGACGGGGCCATGCCACCCTTTCCCCAGGGTCCCTGAAAGATATTTTTATCAGGCTCTACAAAGCAAATAACATTCAAACAAGACATTGAAAGTCATGTGCTGGGGGGCTCTTACGGTATATCCATTTTTAAGTTTTCAGGTTTGTTATTGTATTAATCACCTCAAAATCTCATACTATATATTAAAGCAAAATAAAACACCCTAATTGACTGTCTACTTATTATGCAGATCAGAGCCATAATAATTTTAAATAAGGATAATTTTAAAAAATACAACACATTTGTTCACATTCAATCATTTATTTCTGTTTATTGACCTGAAAACATGCTAAACTTTTCGAGTGAGAATGCTGTTCTCGTTGGATGTCAAATCAAGCAAATCCATCACAATGACTGTTTCACATAAATATTTGAGTCTTCATCAATACTCAGCAACATGTTCCAGCTCAGTTGAAAACTTATGCCTTCTCTCATCACACTGGGAACTGGACAGATTGTAAGCTAAAAAGAACACAAAACACACTGTTTGACCCATGGGCTGTTTACATGACAATAGGTTGATCCTAGCCACAAGGTTACCCTGGTAACCAGTAACCCTATAGTCTATTGTGTGTTAGGGTGAAGGTTCTGTGACCATACCTCATGAATATACTGGTTATTTCCAGATGCTCTTGGTAACCCTGCTACTTCAGTCAATATCCATGTATTTATACATGTATTTAAACAATATATATTTTTATCTTTACTGATATTAAATATGTTTTCCTGGTTGAAGGGATCTGAGTTTACATTGCATTGCCATTGATGCTAATTAATCAAAAGTTCAAAACTGACATAGTGGCATCTTTATAGTCAGAAATATATTAATATGAACTACAGACATTCAAATATGAACATTTAATTGTCCGAAAGATACGTCTAGTTCAGCACTAGAACTTGAGGTAATGAGGTCTATTGAGGATACTAACATGTTGTATTACGTATACAATGTTCATCTTAAAGTAAGTCAAATTAGGGATTGAAAAGTCAAAACAAAGGACAACAATAAAACCAAGAACACATATTTGTTTTTATATACTATACAGTATACACTATACACCACGCCGGTGTGTACCGAAATTTATAAAATTTTACCTTCAAAAGACAATTCTTGGAGAGATTTCTGCAGATTATCCAAGGTAGCATCAAGTACAAGTTACCAGAAGCAAAAAATAGGTCAAACATGAACGAATTCAGAAGTTATATACGATTGTCAAGAAATCGGTCGAGATTGTCAAGAAATCGGTCATTTTCTGCCAGGCGCTACTTTGCTTCATCAGGACCTCCCCAAAATGCACCGCGTTTCAAGACCTCCCCAAGCACCCCCGCGCGCTCGCTTAGCCACTGATCTCTATAAATTAGCTGAATGCGTAACTTTTCTTTTCCTTAAAAGCGCCTGGGTACGAGGCTGAGCTTGATGCATTTAAAAGCCACGAATGCATCACGTAAATAGGGTTCCTTCGATATTGTATGCCACGTCAGTTCCCTCAGACTGATGGAGTTTTATTATCATTCTTGTTTTACTGATAGATCGTGGAGCAAAATTGTAGACACATCCCAATCTTCTTATTTGTTACTCTGTGAGGCTATACAGTAAGTTTCGAAAAACGAGTAACGTTTAATACGTAAATATAATGTTTATAATGTAATGTTAATGTCGCCCTAATTATTTAAATAATATGCACTATACTACATATAAAATTATCATGAGTATGTGACTTATTCTTTTCAACTGTGACAATGTGATTATAATAGGCATGCGAGTATCCCATATCATACGTAGATCTTTCGCGTCTGTGATTGGTTAAAAGTAAAACTGCATTATCCGTAGATATACAGAAGCTTAATTACGTTCAATACTGGGAGTCCCGATTAACCCCGGGCCAGTCTATCTAATTTCAATTTCAACATAGTCAAGCTAGAGTTAAGAATAAACTGATAGTACAGAGTAACAGTCGCTTTATTGTAAGCTTATCACTTATAATAGTAATATTAACTAATTTATTAAAACTATGCAATATATTCCTTGAGCAAGTGTAATATATGAATTATATAAGATAGTTTCATCCAACTGTCCACGTTCCTGTTAATCAGCACTGAAGATACCGCAATATATTGATTCATCGTCCCCAATAAACAGTTGAGCACTGGCTCGTAACTGTAGCAAGAACAAAATGGCACATATTATTGCACGTTCAGCTGAAACGATTGAACAATCCATGATTAAATGATATGGCATATTGTCTATGCTTCGATCACGTGAACTACAACAAGAAGAATCCACATGAATATCTACCTTGGACATAACTACAGCTGGTATATTACTACTCACCACATTTACAGCATTGGCAATTGCCTTTTAATAAACGGGATTTCCGATCGCGGAATACCGCATCCTCAGGGGTTCAAAATCTTAATTGAAAAAGACGGTAGTAATAAATTTTTGGTTTCGTCAAGTGAATGGCACCCTTGACCTGTGTTTTCCAGTTGTATTTCTCAGGAAAACCACCTCCAAATATTGTCTTAGTTTCTTTAAAATTTAATTATGTCTTTCATACAACCTTGACGCTAGTTTTTACTTCAGTTAACTTCCAAAACACTTTTTAATGAAAAACTGTTTGTAGATAGAAGAGACAGACGGACAAACCAATTATTGCAGAAACAATAGCTTTGTACTATCGATGCATTCTTCGACAGTCCAGAGCCCCAAATTTCCAATTACCCCTTCAGATTAGCAGCGGTACAAAGGCCTTGTTGTCTTTTTGCATCACGGCTGTTAATTATCTTATCTAACTCCTTAATTTCAGTTTGTGTAATATTCCTGCACAGTAGTAGCACGGAACCATACAGCTTCTTTAGGTAATCCAACAACCTTCCAAATTACAATGGCGCGCAGAGGATTTAGCTCCCGCCCCGGTCGGACATCGACACTCGTCAGTGACGAAATTTCCTCTCTCCCTTTCCTTGTCGTTTCTTGAATTTGCTTATAGCTGCTAAAATTGCCAGACAAGATAATATACCAACGTGTTCGCCATATTGCTTTTCTTCTATTGACGTATTGCACATGTGGCAAGTACGTTTTCTTTTGTTCCGCATAAATACTCGGGTAGTTTCTCCAAAGGTGAGAATAGATGTTTTAGCCCTGACCAAAAAGACTTAGAAATATATTCTTTCTTGGATCGTGGATGCGTTGTTATCTTCACAAAACATGAGAACTTACGACGTAGGACGGCAATGCTACGACGACCATCAAAACAAACTGCTTCAAATAAATTATTGTAAAGAAAACTTGTCATGTATTACTAATCGCATGGATTTCATTCAGTTTGAGGAGTTAGCAGGGGCTTATGTTTGAGAATATTTTTATTTCAGTACTGAGGCCAGGTACCATTTCTCCCGGCTTTAAGTACATAGTTTGTACACATGACGTAAATATCCGTGACGTCCCTAAACAGAGCGAGGACGACGTCAAAAGTCTCACGTGTGATTTTGATTATTAATTTCCTTTCCAAAATATTATGTATTTGATTGTACTAATTATTTTCTATATCCGAGATTGGATTCGAATTTTGCACTAATTTTTCATCTAATTTAAAAGAATCTTCTCTCTAGTAGAGTAAAGATTTTCAACCGATGCCAGAATTCAACCCTGGCGCGGAAGTAGGATCTAGTCTGGGCGTCCGTTGGAAAAATTGGATTGATGATTATGAGATGTTCAATATAGCAAGCGGCATAACAGATCCGAAACGAAAACGAGCATTATTGCTTTACCAAGTAGACCAGCGAGTCAGAGAAATCTTTAAACAATTCGAAAACACGATCAACGACGACAATTATGCCACGGCGAAGGCGAAGTTGAAGGGACATTTTGAGCCACAACGAAATCGCCGATACGAAGTGTAGGCTACAATATCAGACAAGCCAAGCAAGAACGAGGTGAAACTTTCATACGCGACTCAGGTCATTAGCACAGACGTGTGAATATGCAGATATAAACTTGAAAATTATGGTCGGTGGACTATCTTCTAAAATACGGAAAAGTGCCTTGAAAGATCATCAGCACGATTTACTTCGATGTTACTCGATGGACGAAGAGACGAACAGAGCAGATATCAAAATAAACTCATCGAATCGAATAAGGGACAGTTGAACGAGCGTCGTGAAGAAACAAACAAAATTGACCCAACCAAAGCGAAACCGAAGAAATGCTACAATTGCGGTGGAATGCATTACCATGGCAACTGCCCTGCCAAAAGAAAACAATGTCGAAAATGCAATAAAATGAACTATTTTGCGAAAGTTTGTCGAGGTAATAGATCACAGAACAGGTCAAACTATGAACAGAGACAACGGAAACATGTACGTACATCCAGTTCAAGAAGGAAATGAAAGTGGTGACTCAACAGACAAAGATTATTTATATTGTGTTAATAATACAAAGACCCCAAAGGTCACTGTCACAGTTTGTAAGCATACAATTGACACAGGAGCAACAACAGTTAATGTTATTGATCGGAACACTTATGATAAAATGACTGGAGTCAAGCTCAACAAAACGAAAGTCAGAGCATTCGCGTATAGTTCGGAAACGCCAGTGAAATTCATTGGAAAATTTGTAAGTACTGTTGAAACACGGAAACATATCACCGCAGCAACATTTTATGTAGCTGAAACACCTTGTAGTAGCAATCTTACTTCATCAACCACAGCACAGGAACTTGGTCTTATCAGTATACGTACATGTAAACAAGGTTTCGACAAATCTGACAGCAAGATTGAGAACATAATTTCAAAATATGATTCAATGTTTACCGGTCTGGGAAAGTTGAAGGCTAACCCGGTAAAACTGAACATTGATCAAGAAAAGACGCCAAAAGCACAACCACAGCGTCGCATACCAATACCCTACCATATACGAGAAACGGTAGGAGAAGCGTTGAAAGATCTGGAGAAAAGTGACAATATAGAGCGTGTCCCAGAAAACCAACCAACACCATGGGTGTCACCAATCGTAGCAGTACCTAAAAAGGACGGAGCAGTTAGAGTATGTGTTGACATGCGGGCAGTATATGAAGCGACTAAGAGAGTACGACACCCAGTACCAACTGTCGAATAAATTAGTTTTGAACTAAACGGGACAAAGTACTTTTCTCAATTAGACCTCTCTCAAGCCTACCATCAGTTAGAACTAGACGAAAGTAGCAGATATATTACCACATTTACCACTCACACAGGCTTATATATATACAAACGCTAAAAATTACGGGACAAATGCAGCAGCAGAAATATTCCAACACGCACTACCAACACAACTGCACGGGTTGAAAGATGTACGAAACATAGCGGACAACATAATTGTGTATGGCAGAACAAGAGACGAACAAGACATATATTTATGCCTGCATCGCCTTCAAGAGAAGGGACTTAAACTTAACAAGCCTAAGTGTAAATTTCTTACAAAGACACTTAATTTCTTTGGTCAGTTATATTCTGAAGCAGGTACGTGCCCCGACCCTAAACGTGCCGATCAGTGATCTACGAGAAGCCCCAATTCCCACTAAAGTGCATGAAGTACGTAGTCTACTTGGCATGGCTAATTACAGTAGCAATTATATTGCAAATTTTTGCAACTATAAGCGAACCTTTTCGAGCCCTTACAAAGAAAAATGCCATGTTTTCAGTGGACTGAAAAGCATCAACAAGCCTTTGATGCCCTGAAGAATGCCATGTCATCTGCACCATGTATGGCATATCTTAACATGAACCAAGAAACAACAGTTTCAGACCATGCCAGTCCAGTTGGCCTTTGTGCCTTACCTTGGCAAAATACGAAAGGTAGAAATGATAAAAAAGGTAGAAATGCCAGTCGAGCATTAAGCAAAGTCGAGAAACGCTATTCTCAAACAGAGAAAGAAGCACTGGCCATCATATGGGCCGTTGAACATTTTCTTCTCTATCTCTACGGAAATACTTCACCCTAATAACTGATCACAAACCCCTTGAAGTGATATATGACAGTAGTAGGTCAAATCCCTCAGCTAGAATAGAACGATGGGTCCTACGTTTACAACCTCATACCTTCAAAGTTGTAAATAAAGCCGGTGCAACTAACCCGGCTGACTATCTGTCCCGACACCCGCGACCAACGAAGGATACAAGAAATCAAAAGATGACAGAATCTTATGTCAACTTTATAACCACGAACAGTGTCCCAAAAGCAATGACACTTGAAGAGATAAAGAAGGCTACCAATGAGGACAGAACTTTACGTGCGATTCGTGCAGCAATCAAACTAAACAGATGGCACTACGATGCACTGAAACAGTTCAAGGCCAGTCGTGATGAATTAACCGTCACATCAGAGGGAATAGTTTTGCCAGAAACCAGGTTAGTCATACCAGAAGCTTTGCAGAAACGAGCAATTGCCATTGCCCATGAGACGCACCCTTGTCTTACCAATATAAAAGCTTTAATCCGTGAAAAAATCTGGTTTCCCAACATAAACAAGATGGTGAAGGACACCATTGATAGATGAATACCATGTCAAGCTGTAGGGAAACCACCACCACCAGAAACCACTGTCCATGACCGGGATGCCCAAGGGACAATAGGAAACACTTCACCTAGATTTTATGGTCTTATGCGATTATTTGTTGGTAGCGATGGACAGATATTCGCGATACCCGGAAGTCGAAATTGTCCGTTCCACCAAAGCGTCAACAGTAATACCAAAATTAGATCAACTGTTTGCCCGACACGGAATTCCCATTATCATTAAAACAGATAACGGTCCGCCTTTTAATAGTGAAGAGTATGTTCGGTATTTAGAAACACTTGGAATAAAAGCAATATTTTCAACACCTAAGTGGCCACAAGGGAAAGCATTAAAAATCGCCTGCATAGAGGGAAGACCGTGGAAACAAGAACTCAGCCGCTTTCTACTGCAACACCAGCGAATTGCTTTTTAATAGAACGGTAAGAGTGAAACTTCCAATCCTAGAAAAGCGAAACATTATCAATCGACACAAAATCGCTTAGAAGAGTGAAAAGGCAAAGCAGAAATACAACAAACAGTTTGCAGATAACAGGAGAAATGTTAAGGGAAACGATATTAAGATAGGTGACCATGTTTTAGTTAGACAAGAACGTAAGAACAAGCTCACCCCAGATTTCAATTCGATTCCATATGTTGTTACAAAGAGGCAACATTCACGAGTTATAGCAAGAGCAAGAAATGGTCACATCATAACTAGAAATGTATCACATTTTAAGAAAACCCCAGATCCTGACCAACCCGATCAGACGAGAACAAAGATTGTCAACCAAGCGCGCAAATAAATGATCGTGGCGAGAACGATGTGAGAATCAATGATAATCATGGTGATGAGAACCAAGAAGTGCGAAGATCAACGAGAGAGTCAAGAAGACCACAAAGATACGGACAGCCTGTTTTATGGGGAATATGTAAAGATAACTCAGAGATCCCAAGGATAGTGCAAAGTTAATCGGGTAAAATACTGATCATATAGGCAAATGAATACGGCATCGATTAGGCAATATATGCATGTTTAGCACAGAAGATCTGATCAGACTCGAATTTAAATGCAAAATATTTATAGTTATAGAGCTTATATAGGTACACAGCTGTAATTTCTTGCAACTCTTAAATATATATTATTTGAATGACTGAATTATTCGCGCTTGTAATTCATTGATTGTTCAGTGTATAATTGTACCAAATGACTTCATCCTTGATTTTTCAAAATTTCATTGAAAAGGACATTTCCTAGCGAAGCATTTGCACGAGTCTATCGCTTTCTATAAATAGCACTGTAAACAGTGTTTATATTAATTACTTTTATTGTTTTAATATTCCAACAAATTCAACTATTTTCGTTAGCACGCAGCCTGTGATTCCGTCAATGTTAGCATATGCATGAGCGCTTTACTATTTGTTGTTTTATTCACGGCCGCGGACTTATTAGAAAGCGAACGAAATATATTTCCTCGTATATTTCAATATGCTGGCCATAAATCAACTCTCGTGTGATCGAGAGCACGTCTGTTCACCGGCTATGCTGCACGCAAATTCTTGATATAGCAAAATTGTCTATATCAGTGCCTTTATAGAGGATAGATAAATTTTCACAAAATTCGTCTTTTCAATGTATACTCCAGAATTAAAGTAAAACTTGAAGATGAATTAGTTAGAGAAGAAAACAAAAAGCGAACTATATAACAACGAGGTTAACTATATAAATGTCGAATCAAATTGCATGTTATTTATACACTGTGACACTGTATACTGTATATTAAACGTGTCTTACTGTAGATCATGATTTATAGCTACATTATTTTAATAACTATTACAGTAAAATATCTCTCTAAATAAAATAGATAGAATTAATACAACATGTTTTTTCTATAGAGAATTAATATATATAAGTGCAGTATAGTGCGGTCCATGCGGATAAATTTGCGTTGAAGCGACAAGACCGCGTCTGACCGCGTGCAATTAAGACTACACACACTTCAGGACTCATTTAAAAGAATCAGTGCATCAAAAAAGTTTTTATTATAAACAACGAAGTGTTTAAATCTTCAATAATAAAAATACCATTATTTTATAACATTTCTATCGCATTCGCATGAACAGATGTGTCAGAGTTTCATAAACTGGCACTCTGGCAGTAGTATTATATAATAATATATACAACAAGCAACCCCGGTAGCGAACCAAATGAAATGTAGCTTGTACCTTCATTTGTGCATGCAAATTATCATTCAATATATTTCAATTCATGCAGGTTTAAGAATAGTCTCTATAAATGTACACCAGGAACACGTCGCAGTAATAGATGTTTTTAAAGTGTAGAAAACTTACCAAGTCTAATACTGTCGACAAAATCACGCACAACATTTCGATAGGTCTTGTTGTATATTTTCAAATCGTCAACATCAATATTGGGACATGTTTATGGCGAAACTCGTGCCTCAGATTAATTGAGCATAGCCATAGACCATAGTCGTACTCTGAAATAGAATATCGTTACAACTGCAACCCAAGTAATATATGCAATCCTAAATCTCTTGTCCAAAAATTCAATTTTCGGCACACACTCATACGTCGCCATGTTTATTTATATGCGCATTGATTTGCAGTTTTCACAAAAATTCGTGTTACGGGGGGTGAAATAGCCCGAATCCTCATTGGCGAAAGGAAAACTATTACGATATAGCCATCTGTCTCATCGTGTAAAATGTAAATGGTCTAATTTATCAACCTTTCCCAACGTTTCCATTAAACAGACAGAAAAACAATATGAAACGCGCAATCGTAGCTAAAAATAATAATTTTTCAATGTTTGAAAAAGTAATAATGAGCCCTTGAATTATATATAACCTAAATACCTAATAGAGAACATCAAGTGTAAGCTCCCCCCGGATTGTTTACTCTATACATCTATCTATCTATCTATCTATCTATCTATCTATCTATCTATCTATCCATCTATCCATCTATCCATCTATGCCTATCTGAGTCACTTATGTGAATTTTGCCCTGTAATCACAATAGCTGCAAAGTGAAACTTTGCACTAAAAAGGGGGGTGATGTAGTAGACTGTAAATATTTATATTCAGTTTGAACACGTAACGTCGCGCGATCAGAAACTAACATTCTGATTGGACAATAGCGAGAAACACATGGGACAAAAGGGATTTGCTAAGGGAAGCACATTACATAAGTTTTGGATTGTTGCGGTAAGATTATACATTTATACTAAAGAGTTTATATTAAGTCATACATCGTGTAGAAACATTATAAGCGGTATATACATTACATCTTATCTATAATGTCATACATATTGTGATTTCTAGTAGAATACGCTAGTTAAACATATTGTAATCTTTCACAACCTTAAAGAAGTTAACTGGAGAAAATATTAATTCAAGATCTCCGCTATTTCTAAGATTATTGCTTATTTAAATCTAGCGATAGCAGGGAATCGTCGGACTTTTGGTTCGGATTTTCAGACCGATTTTTTAAAAAGCAGGAATGTTTATTAACCTATTGAATTAGCCACTTTTTCTCTTCTTCAGTCTCTTCAGTAAATAATGATTTATTTGCGTAGGTAGGATCGGTAGGTTTGGTGGTCAGCAGCTTTTCGTTTGACCATATATTTTGGAAAGAATTATTGTGACATTGCTCTTAAATACTCCCTCAAAATGCATGAAATGGCATTTCAGAGGCTGTAGATTTCAAAATTTTCTGGGGGAGCATGCCCTCATACCCTCCTAAAGGTCTCGCTCCTTCAGCACTCGATACCAGTGTCACTGCACTCTCGGAAATCTTTAGCCTTTCCAATTCAAGAAAATGCTTCTTGGTCCTTCATAGAGCTGCAGAACATCATAGTTTTTGGCAGGGCAAATCTAGCAGAAACCCCCCTCCCCCAACGAAAAGGTGGCAGTTTCGCCTCTGTTTGAACGACTCGAACAATCAATGAAGTTGTTGGAATTCGAAAAATTCCTTCGCTTGGAAGCACAAAATAACTGGTTTAAATTGAACAAATACAACGAAAATATGAATATTACTTACCAAAGCACTCTGTCCCATTTCGGGCAAACCCCTCAACACATCCACATTTGCAAGATCCTTCGGTATTTATGCACTTTTCGTTTTTGTGACGTTTACAACCACAGTACTGGGATGATTTGCATTCATCATCATCTAAGAGAACGTTTAAAGAAAGTCCATAACATTCTCCAGCTAGTATGAAGAATTGTAGTGATTGAGTGAAAGTGATTTATTTTAATATTATTGAAAACGTTAATACACACTCTCTGAAAAGCCGAGACATTTCCTACAAATTAAAAAAGTATATACAGGTGAACTAAATTTTAAGATCATAAAAGTTTAGATCTTAATAAACTTCAACAAAAGATGCATTAGTATTTCAATAAACGGGACTCAATTACCCTAGCGATCAAAGTAAAAAGACTGATGTTTGACCGTTTTATAATATATTAAAAATTGGGACAGTTTTGTTAGTTTAATTTGCGCGGGTCTCTGGTGACAGGTAAAGGCGCGGATGCCGATGGATTTTATCCGGCTGCGAATTTTGAATGAAAAGGAAAAATGTATGTCTAAATGTTTTACAATAAAATACTGGGATAGTTTGCGCAGGTTTCTGGTAGCAGGTAAAAGAAGCGGGTGCCGGTAAATAGCGGCTTAATTGGTTTCGCTGGGATATATTTTTCAGAAATTTTCCTCGATACAAATTTTGAAAGAAAAGGAGAAATCAGAGAAAAGGTTTTTTACCAAAGTGGAAAGGAACAGCATGGCGGCGAGTTTTGCTTTGCTGGTTGAATACTATCAGTAATATAAATGTTCACTGGGCAGGGGCTTAGTCGACGTCGTACACTTTTTTACCTAATTTCTACAATGATTGCCAAGTATTAGCAACTTTCACGTTAAAAAAACGATTTACACCCATTACTTAGTAGTCAATAGAAGTATTTCCCAATAAATGTTCAAAATCAATGTCAGCAGAGAATTGTCCATCATGATCATCGAAAATTTTCAGAAATGTTTTTCAATTTCAGTGTTTAATAGCTTTCCCAATTTTGTTTTATAAGCTTAAATAAATCAAATTTTGGGCGAGAAATATATTTGTTACCCATTTAAATCAATCAATGTTTAATCAAATTACAATCGTGGAGCCTGCTGATTTAGATTTATTGCAATATATTAAAACCAGATTTTATGTGCATTGGTTACTGCAATATACAGATCATCATACAAGGTACTAATCTATAAGTGCATGACAATGCTGAGAAATTAAAGTTCGGAATTTTTTTGCCAGCCAGTTAATTGAATGTCACAAATTTTCAAGGAAGGCACTCCATTCTCAATCCAGCACAGTGGCGTGCTGGCTTGTGTTCGCCAGGGGAGGCCAGCTGGAAATTTGGCGCCCCCTCTAGGGGGGTCAGGGGGCATCCCCCGGAAAATTTTAGAAAGTTAGAGCCCCTGAAATGCCATTTCTTGCGTTCTGAGAATTATAAAACATCGTATAAAATAAAAATGCGCAAGAAACAACACATTCAGGAGTTTGAATAAATATATAATTCATAGAAGAACTTGCATTCATGAAGTAGACCGGTCCTACTAAAGAATGCCCGGGAATGCCCGGAGAGATTCGTTGAATGCCCGAGAATGCCCGGCAGTCGGGAAAGAATGCCCGGAGTGAAATCATGTTAGTTATAAGCGAAAAATCATTGTATAAGATAAAGTTTGAATGTTTTTCTAAAACTATGTTTACTTATTCGATGAAAAATCACTTCTTTATAATAACGTGTTGTCTACGACATGAATGCCCGGGAGTCGGGAAAGAATGCCCGGAGTGAAATCATGTTAGTTATAAGCAAAAAATCATTGTATAAGATAAAGTTTGAATGTTTTTCTAATACTATGTTTTCTAATACAATGTTATTACAATATATATATATAGGCAAATGAAAAGTATGACTCATCTTGTTTGTGACTTTTTGTACGGCCCAGGTAATTCAAACATCTTGCTTGTCTTTTGTTATAAGCGGTCATTAATTTGCATGATACAAAGCGCGTATGCCTTAATGGCGTAATGCCCACACGTCATCACAAACATTTCTACAAACATACGTCATATGTGGTGATTAATGTTTTGTAAATTCATCTCGCTTGTCTATTGTTAAGCGGTCATTAATTTGCATGATACAAAGTGCGTATGCCTTAATGGCGTAATGCCCACACGTCATCACAAACATTTTTGAGCAGTTGGTATATGTGTCAAACTGATAAGTTAAGCTTTGCAGCACTATCAAACCGTTCAACAACTTCGTGGGATTCATTCTTTAGTAGTTAAAGTAAAATGGCTCAGAGAAAGTCTGCACGTGTTAACAGGCGCAAATGGCCATGTGGCACATGCGGTCTGCAGTGCAACGATAATTCTGTATTTTGTGAAGGTTGTCGAGTATGGCACCACGCGAAATGTGATCGTCTTTCTTTGAAGGATTTAACTACTTTGAATCGGCTAACGGAAGATTACCTGTGTCATGGAAATTACGTTAAATTTGTTAAAGGCAGGCGTGTTTTGTTCGAGCCCCAACCTGAAGTTGACGAAATTGTCGTGTTTAAGCGGTACTACATTTCGTTAAAAAGAGATCCGAAATACAAACGACGAATCTCTATACTGACTCAGTGCCCAAAGGATATGGAAGCCATGAAGAGTGTAGCAGTGGTTGAGTATATCGGTACGTTTTGTCAAGAACCTCTACCTCATGGAAACAGTAAAAAGACCACTAATGCGTATGTACGAACATCATGCGCTGTGAAACGGAAATTAGAACAAATGACTGAGACGAACAAGGTCCTAGCACCGAGGGACATTTACGAGCAAATGGTACTTGATGGATCAGACTGTGGACCCAGGGATTTGAAACAAGTACAAAATGCAAGGTACAACAATAAGAAACAGAAAACTAATAATAAATTATACCACCACCAAAACGTTGCAGACGAAATACAAATTCTCTTGTCTGAAATTCACGATCATCCCTTCATACAAGAAGTTATTCAGACCAAAGGGAAACCGCCTTCTGTTATATTGTACTTAGAAGATAATTTGCGTGATATCGAACAGTTTTGTACACCTACAGCGCGAAATCCAAGTGTTCTCGGGATAGATAGAACTTTTAATCTCGGGGCATGTTATGCAACTACTTTGGTGTACCAACATAACAATCTGGTAAGAAAAGGCAAAGACAATGCACCAACTTTTTAGCTGCCATATACTTACATTGGGATGGTCTGTATCCCACGTACCACAGATTTCTCTCCCATCTTCAAACTAAGTTTAGCAAAGATATTGGTGGTACCCAAATCTCACAAATTGTGATTGGATCCGACGAAGAAGCCGCGCTCTTAAAAGCCATTAAACAATGTTTTCCTTCCGCTGTACAAGTTCTTTGTACCAGTGATCGTAAGCCAAATCACTTCACATTTCACAATTAAAGGGTATGAGCAACAAAATAAAAAAATTATCATAATGATCGGACGATAAGCATATATGTATATGAAGTTAACAAAAGTATTTTGGAAAACATTTGCAAGAGTTAACAACACGAAAAGACACAATAACTTGCCTGGCCATCCGCCATCTTGACTTTAAATCCATAAAAATTAATACGAACGTCAAAAGGTCGGGTGACGTCACAAGCTGGGTAAACAATAATTACAATATATTGTTTCAGTACAAATATACGAGTGAGCGTTTGAATTTTTGGTCGATAAAACTTCAAGATATGGACGAAATTCATGAAAATCAAAGTTCTGAAATTCATACCAATATGAACCGGAGCGAGGATCGCAGCAAACGACAGGAAGCGATTCTGATGACGAATCTTCAAATGAAGACGACGACAGCGAAATCGATGACGAGTACGAAGCCATTAATGGCTGGCGAAATTGTGCAAGTGCAATTGCTGCTCGATTATGCAAAAGACAGTGGAAAATTTCTGTTGTCATGAAAAAGCAGTCGAATACGATGAGTACGATGCTAAGTTGAACGAGAGCGAGTTGAAAAGCAATACCTGCATAACGCTTCTGGACGATTACATTTTAAATATGTTGACAGAAGACGTATTAAAAGTTGACGTTGCTAGATATATTGAGGAAAATTGGCCGTTAAGTGATGAAGAATTAGAAAGAAAGCATAGACTTTTTCGCTTGGTTGCGTATCAAAGATGTACTCGATGGATTTTTGGTATTTTGGGAAGAAAAAATCGAAGACCTCTTCCGGCTTGCGTTTATAAAAGTATTCGAAATAAATTTGAGTCATCAGATGGAATTTATACTTGTTTTAAGTATCCAAAATAATATGCTTGGGTACATGTTGTTCATGTTGTTATAAAGTGAATAAAGCAAACATCAATTGAGGTAATTCTACTTATTTGTGCATTTATTGTTGTCACAGCCACACTGAACATCACAAACAGTGGCATTCTTTTTACAAATACATCTCTTCGTGGCACATTTGCCGCCACAAAGGCAATGAAATTCACCAGGTGGACAAGGTATAGCAGGCTTAGTAAAACGGCTATGTCGTCTTGAAACCACAAGGTTTTTATCCAACCTTTCTTTCCCTTCTAGATATGTGTCCACCAATGTTGGAGGCTTCCTGGGTAAAGATTGCTTAGCCATGGCTGTAGCTTTCTTCAGGGTGTCAAATTGATGCCGCAGTTGTACTGCTTTTTCAAGAATCTTGAACACATACCCTATATAACATTACAAGAAACACATCATACTGCCTTAATATGAACTGACATATTTTTTAAGTTGGTTTGCCCCAGGTCAACCCTAACCCAAGTTATTTTTTCATTGTGTAAGTGTATCATCTAAACCAAATTAGTTTGAATCTGTGCAACTACAGGAATGGGTTTGGGTTTCCCTCAGGTCAAACTAGGACTAGAGTTAACTCAGACTCATGAGTCAACCCCGGTTAAATTGCATAGCGTAAATCAGTCTATATGTTAAATTGGGCTATATATGGTACCGTATGTTGGCGTTTCTTTCAATGGCCTGGCTATTGCTTTCTCTCCCTTATTAGCCTTGGGATATATGACTGACCATCTCAACTGACCATCAGGTGTCTTCGCTTGTCGTCTTTCTGAATTCTCATTGAAATGAAGGTTGGAGCAAAATATCCTGTGTTACATAGGGTGAAATAAATATAAATATAATATAAAATGCAATCTGTATGCCTGCATCAGGAGTGTCAGCTATAGTTAAATTATTTTATATAGTTTTTAAGTGGTGTCCAAAGTGTGGGTGCATTTATTCTGCATGCATATTGGCCATTGTTGAACATGAAAATACATGATCAATGCCAACTTATAGAATGCACAACTATTAAAGTCTACATCACTCAGTACAAACCTTGCACGTAGCGAAAGGTCTGTTTGGAATTGCTGTTTGGAAAGGTCTAACGAAGTTGACAATGTGGGATCCACTGGCACTGAAATAGTTATTGGAGTTGACAAAGTTATATGTGTTTGTGTTGTTACCGATTTTGTTGTAGCTTTCGTCTGGGTCGTTTTAGACTTGAGTAATACTGCCTTGGTACTAGTTTCTGCATCCTTCATTGAACATAACGTTTCCATTCGGCTGGACGTTGTTTCGCTTGATATCGTGAAATTCGAGGTAAAATTCACATTTGTCGAGCCATTTGTAATGGTATCAAAAGTATCTATATTTTCTTTGTTGGGCCCAATACTAGTATCCTTTTCCAAAGAAGTTTCCAAAACTTCATTCAACACCTGCATACATGGAATAGAATGAAGTACTTAAATACTACAATGCAATTATTATTAGGCATTCTATTTTCTCAAAGATCTTGTCAAATTTTTATTTGGCGTACGTACCTTGACTCTAGATAGCTTTCCAGGACGTCGTTTATTGACTTGACTAAAATAATCAAACAACACTCCGGGTCTGTTTTCGGTTGGGATAGCATCTTCTTTCAAAATATATTTGATTTTGCTTTTGAATCCAATTGAAGCCAACAATGCTGGAGAATGTGAGGGAACAAAAGAATCTTCGGAGAAATGGCGGGAACAGAGCCTTGTGTTCTTTGAAGGTTGGAAATTTTTACGCTTGCAAAAATCTATCCACAATTTTCTTCGTATCTTTTCTGTATGGCTTATTTCAGAAGGGAAAGTAAAAAAGCCTAATCCAGCGGAATTATTTTTGTAGTCGCTGTTGCAGCCATATACTGGACAATACATGGCCGCTCTTGCGTGTAAACAAATATTGAAATATACCGCCTTACCCAGCTTGTGACGTCACGAAAATAAATTATCATATCAAATTTCATCCAAGATGGCGGTTAGAAGTTTCATGTTGACGACTTCAAAAGTGGTTTAAATAAGGTTTAAATGTGGTAGATTAAAACGTTTCAGCACAGAAGGATATGTAAATGTATGGTAAGTTGATAACTGCCTACTTTGAACGATTAATATTTTTGTTGCTCATACCCTTTAACAAGTTACATCCTTTACATGAGATATTACAGACTGGACAGTAATGCTTGTAGTTGTAGATAGGCTGGTTAATTTTTAATCCTGGTATAAGTCGTATTCCGAATAACAGAACTCAAATTAAGCGCACGTACGTACTAGCACTTTGAACAGTGCTTGCGGCAGTGCGGTAGTAAGTAATGCGATATTGCGATAGCCAACATAAGAAAACCTGGCATATCGGAAATCACTAATATTTATCGGATAAGTTGAACGACAATCTATCAATCACTAACAATCTCAAACTCTTTTTCTCTCGTTGGCTCATCGGATCTGACAAAATTCCAATTTGGACTAGCGCTTTTGTGTGATTTTGTGCAATTTTGGCGCCCCATTTATGTTTTGGCGCCCCCTAAAAAATCTTCGCTGGGGGGGGCCATGGCCCCCCGGCCCCCCCTGCCAGCACGCCACTGATCCAGCATGAGACGTTCTATAAATCTTAACGTTAAAGCCAGACTCAATGCTTTTGAAATTAAAGTTAATGAAAAATTATACCTGGTATTATTGCAATCATTCGATTTTCCCTTTTTACCCAAAATTCCAACAGCCAAATAAGTAGTACCCAGGGAAATTATCAGCGCCATTTGCCAATGCCAAATTTGATTACCCGCTCATTTTTCCATCCGCAGCTCGCAAAAAATAGAACATTCCTTAAAAATTCCCACATTCAATGCATGCAATATATTCCAGGTTTTGAAAAGATAATTTCACGTAGATAAGAATACAATAGTCATAAGGTATACAAGAGGCCAAAGAACAGCTTGATCATGCTTAGTTATGAACTGGACTCTGCATTAAATGCTATATACTAGTTACTGATTTGAATACAGTTATTCACTCATTTTCTATTTTCATTTTTCAAGATTTCCCGTACACCGATAAATAAGCCGTGTAAAAATACTTTTTGCAGAGAACATGGTAGTGAATTGTATTGTATATACAATACGACTGAAATATACGCTCGCGAAGTAGCTGAATATACGCTGAAATAGCTATATCCCTAATCAAGCTAGGTAAACGAAAACTTCTATAACTAATATAGGATATCGTAGACTTTAATTCAGCGTCGGCCACGGACATATAGAGACAAATTAGGGTTGATTCGCGTGTGCCTAAAAGATATAAACAAAATCTCGACGTTTCGAGCTAAAGCCCTTCGTCAGGAGAAATTAGTAGACAGATAAACACATTACATCAGCTTTTATAGCAACGCTATAAAAGCTGTCACGTGAGCAAAATATTAACCAATGAAAATAAAGTAGTCATAACAATCATAACAAAATAGAATTAATATGTAAATATATAGACTGCGTGCAGGCTTCGGCCCGATTATAGAGTCGAAGGCCTGCGCACAGGCGTTACACTTATCAAAGCGCTATAAATGTCGTACAAGGGAAGGGAAGAGGGGATATAGAGGAAAGCATATAAGAAGTATTTAAGAGAAAAGAATGAGCTAGATGAAGGAAAGGCGCTCATTGATACCATCAGGCTGAATGGTGCCAAGTTTAAAAATGAGACGCTTTTCTTGCTTCCGACGGGTATCATTGCCACCAATAATGGGATGAATGGCGCATATTTTCATATCAGAAAAGGAGTGGTTGGTACTGTTGAAGTGCCTAGCAACCGATTTGTTGTGCACATTGTTCTTAACATCACGCAAGTGCTCAGCAAACCTATCGCCTAAACGTCTTCCAGTCTCTCCGATGTAGAGCAAGCCACATTTGCTGCAAGAGATGCAGTAAACGAGGTTGGAGGAGATGCACGTAAAACTGTGCTTGATGACAAACTGAGATTTTGGAGCCGAAATACAGGTGGCGAGGTTTAAATGCTTACAAGTGTAGCACTTAGCACGACCACAGGAAACAGTGCCAGCTGGTGACACAGAGTCCTGTCGCAGTGAGCTGTGCACTAGGGTTTCCCGGATGTTTTTACTGTGTCGAAGAGACTAGTGGGATCTCGGAGAAAATGGAAGACGTTGCAGGGTCATTTTTAAGTAGATTAAAATTCCGGCAAATGATGTCCCTTACTTTAAAATTGAAGGGATGAAAGGTTAAAGCTAAAGGTACTTTTTGATTAGAAATTGCAACCGAAGGTTCTCTTAAGGTGTCTGAACGGGGTATAAGGGAGGCCTTGTTAAGGAAGGTATCTAAAAGGTGGGAAGGATAGCCACGATTCACAAAAAAGCTTCTCATTTCTGAACATTTGGCATCGAAGTCGTCGTCTTCACTGCAGAGGCGACGAAGACGTAAGAATTGAGAGTAAGGGATAGCAGTTTTAGTGTGCTTAGGATGACAGGATGAGAAGAGAAGATAGCTGTGGGAATCAGTGGGCTTGTAAAAGACAGATGTGCTCAGTCTATTACCATTGATAGAAATGAGAATGTCTAGGAATAATACACTGGTCTCACTGATCTCCCATGTGAACTGAAGTACTGGATGGAAATCATTAACAAAGTTAATGAAGCAATTCAGATCAGCACGCCAGCATGATGCAGTGCCTAAGCAATCATTGATGATTGCTTAGGTTCATTGATGATTGGTGATTGCTTATTGGTGATTGCCGGTTCATTGATGATTGCTTAGGCACTGCATCATGCTCGCGTGCTGATCTGAATTGCTTCATTAACTTTGTTAATGATTTCCATCCAGCACTTCAGTTCACATGGGAGATCAGCGAGACCAGTGTATCATTCCTAGACATTCTCATTTCTATCAATGGTAATACGCTGAGCACATCTGTCTTTACAACACTGACTCCACAGCTATCTTCTCTTCTCATCCTGTCATCCTAAGCGCACTAAAACTGCTATCCCTTACTCAATTCTTCTTCGTCGCCTCTGCAGTGAAGACGACGACTCGATGCCAAAATGTTCAGAAATGAGAAGCTTTTGTGAATCGTGGCTATTCTTCCCACCTTTTAGATACTGCCCTTAACAAGGCCTCCTTATACCCCGTTCAGACACCTTAAGAGAACCTTCGGTTGCAATTTCTAATCAAAAAGTACCTTTAGTTTTAACCTTTCATCCCTTCAATTTTAAAGTAAGGGACATCATTTGCCGGAATTTTAATCTACTTAAAAATGACCCTGCATATTCTTCCATTTTGTCTCTTTTCGACACAGTAAAAACATCCGGGAAACCCTAGTGCACAGCTCACTGCGACAGGACTCTGTGTTACCAGCTGGCACTGTTTCCTGTGGTCGTGGTAAGTGCTACACTTGTAAGCATTTAAACCTCGCCACCTGTATTTCGGCTCCAAAATCTCAGTTTGTCATCAAGCACAGTTTTACGTGCATCTCCTCCAACCTCGTTTACTGCATCTCTTGCAGCAAATGTGGCTTGCTCTACATCGGAGAGACTGGAAGACGTTTAGGCGATAGGTTTGCTGAGCACTTGCGTGATGTTAAGAACAATGTGCACAACAAACCGGTTGCCAGGCACTTCAACAGTACCAACCACTCCTTTTCTGATATGAAAATATGCGCCATTCATCCCATTATTGGTGGCAATGATACCCGTCGGAAGCAAGAAAAGCGTCTCATTTTTTAAACTTAGCACCATTCAGCCTGATGGTATCAATGAGCGCCTCTCCTTCATCTAGCTCATTCTTTTCTCTTAAATACTTCTTATATGCTTTCCTCTATATCCCCTCTTCCCTTCCCTTGTACGACATTTATAGCGCTTTGATAAGTGTAACGCCTGTGCGCAGGCCTTCGACCCTATAATCGGGCCGAACCCTGCACACAGTCTATATCTTTACATATTAATTCTATTTTGTTATGATTGTCATGACTACTTTATTTTCATTGGTTAATATTTTGTTCACGTGACAGCTTTTATAGCGTTGCTATAAAAGCTGATGTAATGTGTTTATCTGTCTACTAATTTCTCCTGACGAAGGGCTTTAGCTCGAAACGTCGAAATTTTGTTTATATCTTTTAGGCACACGCGAATCAATCCTAATTTGTCTCTATAACTAATATATTCTGATTATATGCCAGGAGCTCTACGATGAGAAAACTTCACGACATATATACTAGGATAATTACTCGCATGTCCAGCTAGATATTACAAATTTGAAACCACTATAAAACTGTTCTATAATACCATGCAGGTATATTACCAGAAAATAGCATTCGAATATATACGTCGTTTTCGGATGCATGTGTTAGATTATCCTTACAGCCGCACGCTGTGTCATACTTTCGAAAGAAATGTCGACACAAAGAAAAAGCAGCTGCTAGGATGAGTCCAAATGTTGAGAAGAGGAAAAAAGGATAATTAGTTACTATGCTAATACGTACGAGAACACGTACCAATACATGTCACTCCATTAAAACGGAACCTTTTCTTACACATACATCTGTAAGAACCTAGGGTGTTTTTGCATGAAACAGAAACTGTAAGATTACATGGGGATGACAAGCATTCATCGATATCTAAATAAAATATTGAAAGAGAAATTAGAAGATTTTGAATAATATTATTGCATACATGAATACACATACACAGAATATCTATTAGTTATCCCAACCGGTTTTTCATAACTAATTTACAATAGATGCTGAAAAGATAGAAATTCGATACAATTAAAAGAAAGTGTGAAACTTTCATCCAGAGTTATATAACTAGATTGCCCACCGAAGTAAGCCTCATTACCCTGTTTACGTTAATATTAATATGCTGTCATGGACATAAATTGTTCCCCCAACCTCCGTTTTGCAAGCTACGCCACCTCTGACTACCAAACATATGCGACGAATCACTATTTACCGTCAAGACTGAAGAAAAGAGAATTAAAGTGCCTAATTAGGTACCTAAAACATTTGTATTTTTAAAATGACCTGAAAAATAGCGCCAAAAGTGCGACGAGTTCCTGTTGGAGTTAAGTAAACAATAAGCCTTAGAAATAGCAAAGAACTTGTTTCGTAAATGTACCAATATTTCATTTTCTTATCTACAGGGTGTATCAAAAAATACGCAACACTTAATATTCTAAAATATTCACTTTGTTTTCAAGCACAATAGATTTTAGGCCCCTGGGAATTCAAAATAGCGTCTACTCCTATTCCAGCGTAACAACTGCATGTTAATTACTGCAAACTCGAGTGCGTAAATCAGAACTGAATCGTTAATATATTTACAATATATTTTACAATTTCAGCGACTGTTAAACTTATCAAGGGCCATGTTCCTCGCCTGCCAGAATTACCTTTGTTGAGATTAAGCAGTCGTTCCTTCACTCGAATATTTCGTGCCTAAAATATTTTGTGCTTAAGAACAATTGCGTTTTTTTTTATACACCCTGTAGTTCTTTGACACGAACAAATTAGCCACGTCCACCAGCCGTGCATTATCAGTTCGTATTTTATGAGTATTCAGATATTTAAATATCGTCTGCAACATATTTTCCCTAAACCAGGTTCCGAATACGTCTGCTAACCTGGCGTATATATATAGGATGTTTTCTTCAGTGTAACGTCTTTATGGTTGTGAAGGCCTATAATATGTTAAACTTGTGTGTATTCTAGGATGTATGTATGACGATTTGTTCATGGGGCGGTGGGGAACATAGGCTATAAAGCCGGCAAGCCCACCTTCTCCGCGGTCCCTTCGATCTAAAATTCTCTAAGTTACTGGGCTATAACCGTGAGAGTAACACGCGAATGTGCGTTTTTAGGTTACTTACATCGAAATCATGTAATTATTGTATTACTATGCTCATGTTGTTATGCGAGCAAACACATCTCATGCAAACACATACGGAGTTCGTCTTGGCGTGGAAATGTTTCAATGGTGCCCATGCTGGGTGGTATCGTTGCGTACGCTCATTATATAGGAGACACGTTTGTATACGTTTTTCCTGAACAGTAGAACACACATTATAAGTAGAACAGTGAGAAGCGCTCTATTTGTGTGTTGTAAAGTAAATTGCATATTTGGTCATAGCTGGGAAGGGAGTCAGCTAACCTTCATTAACTTGCCATTTAAAAGTCAATTTCAATCGGCATATTCGCCATTCACTTAACACACTTGCGACAATTAAAATTTACATACATGACTTCATAATGTTCGGGAAAATGCAGCTGAAGCTCACGACATTACGTAAATCGTTTCTCACAGGTACAGAAAGCGTCTGGTTTTCACTTAAAACCACTCAAAAATATAAGATTGACCATAAACAGCATAAAACCTCCAACTCTCTATATAAAGCATATATAAGTGATCACAACAGTCTAGTGCAATTTTCTCTTTGATTATTTTGCCTACTGCATTATGGTCAAAGACAACCATGTGACGCAATAAAGAAAATGTAGAAAAATGCCTCTCATACATAAATTAAGATTCTGCCATGCTCGCCAGCAGCATTGGCTTAACGTTATATCAGGGGGCCCCCGGTTCAAAATTTTTGAAGGGCCCCTAGTACGAGTGCCGAAAGCACAAGAGGTTGTACCATAAACCTTTAATTTATATTTATACATAGATGAATTGTGGAGTTTATGTTTAAGTAAAATGTTCGATTTTCCTACGGTTGAGAACCCTAACTGTTTTTTGATATTTTGGTGTTGCGTTCATGCATTTTTCGTTTCTCAGAGTTTTTCCTGTCAATTTGTTTTTGCTCTACAGTCTGACCCTGGCTGCCTGGAGGCCCCTCTTCGGGCCATTGGGGTTGGGGGTCCCCGGGTTCTCCCGGCCTGAACCCATAGTAGTTACGCAACTGGCCAGCAACTGATCGAATTAAGCTCCAGTGTTTTTCCCCTCTTAAAAAAAGGTCATTATTTTCTTCAATAATTTAGTAGTTTTGAACGCAGAAGCGAAACTGAAGGGGGGGGTGAGTATGGGGTTGACACCCCCCCCCAAAAAAAAACAACATTGGCAGGACAATCAAAGGTCTTGTAGGGCAACGAAGTCATGGTGCAGTTGTGCAAATAATTTAAAAAAAGAAAGAAAGCCCAAAAGGACACGATTAGTTGAACTGAAAAAATCATTTCCTAAGAACATTTTGATTCTGTATTGATTTGTACAGATCAATACGAAATACTGTTCCATGTTAATTATAATAATTAGTAAAAATTGTCAATAAGTGACCTTACCACATGATCACAGCCGTAGTAGGCTGTAAATATTTATGTTCTGTTTGAACATGTATCGGCGCGTGATCAGAAACTAACATTCTGATTGGGCAATAGCGAGTAACACATGGGACAAAAGGGATTTGCTTAGGGAAGTACATTACATAAGTTTTGGGTTGTTGTAAGATTATAGATTAATACTAAGAGTTTATATTAAGTAATACATCGCGTAGAAACATTATATTGGCGACGAGGATGGGATCGGAATAAGAAGACGACGGAGCTAAACAAATAGTTCAAATGACACAACCCGTGCCAATGCACCCGATGCCAGAATTCAACCCTGACGCGGAAGTAGGATCTAGTCTGGGCTTCCGTTGGAAAAATTGGACTGATGACTTTGCGATGTTCAATATAGCAAGCGGCATAACAGATCCGAAACGAAAACGAGCATTATTGCTCTACCAAGCAGGCCAGCGAGTCAGAGAATTCTTTAAACAACTCGAAAACACGGGCAACGACGACAATTATGCCACGGCGAAAGCGAAGTTGAAGGAACATTTTGAGCTTCAACGAAATCGTCGATACGAAGTGTATAGTTTCAGACAAGCCAAGCAAGAACGAGGTGAAACTTCAGATTAATTTCATACGCGACACAGGTCATTAGCACAGACGTGTGAATATGCGGATGTAAACTTTGAATTTGAACAACAAATTATGGTCGGTGTTATATCGTCTAAAATACGGAAAAGTGCCTTGAAAGATCCTAAGTACGATTTACCTTCGATGTTACTCGATGGACGAAGAGACGAACGCAGCAGATATCAACATAAACTCATCGAATTGAATACGGGACAGTTGAAGGAGCGTCGTGAAGAGACAAACAAAATTGACCCAACCAAAGCGAAACCATTACCATGGCAACTGCCCTGCCAAAGGAAAACAATGCCGAAAATGCAATAAAATGAACCATTTTGCGAATGTTTGTCGAGGTAATAGATCACAGAACACGTCAAACTATGAACAGGGACAACGGAAACATGTACATCCAGTTCAAGAAGGAAAGAAAGTGGTCACTCAACAGACGAAGATTATTTATATTCTGTTAATAATACAAAGACCCCAAAGGTCAATGTCACGGTTTGTAAGCATACATAAAACCCCAATTGCCACTAACGTGCATGAAGTACGTGGTCAACTTGGCATGCCTAATTACAGTAGCAATTAAATTGCAAATTTTTGCAACTATAACCGAACCCATTCGAGCCCTTACATAGAAAAATGCCATGTTTCAGTGGACTGAAAAGCATCAACAAGCTTTTGATGCCCTGAAAATGCCATGTAATCTGCACCATGTATGGTATATTTTAACATGAACAAAGAAACAACAGTTTCAGACGATGCTAGTCCAGTTGGCCTTTGTGCCTTACTTTGGCAAAATACGAAAGGTAGAAATGACAATAAAGTAGTTGATTATGACAGTCGAGCATTAACTGAAGTCGAGAAACGCTATTCTCAAACAGAGAAAGAAGTACTGGCCATCATATGGGCCGTTGAACATTTTCTTCTCTATCTCTACGGAAATACTTCACCCTAATAACTGATCACAAACCCCTTGAAGTGATATATGACAGTAGTAGGTCAAATCCCTCAGCTAGAATAGAACGATGGGTCCTACGTTTACAACCTCATACCTTCAAAGTTGTAAATAAAGCCGGTGAAACTAACCCGGCTGACTATCTGTCCCGACACCCGCGACCAACGAAGGATACAAGAAATGAAAAGATGACAGAATCCTATGTCAACTTTATAACCACGAACAGTGTCCCAAAAGCAATGACACTTGAACTTTACGTGCGATTCGTGCAGCCATGAAACATAGGGAATAGTTTTGCGAGGAACCAGGTTAGTCATCCCAGAAGCCTTGCAGAAACGAGCAATTGCCATTGCCCGTGAGACGCACCCTGGTCTTACCAATACAAAAGCTTTAATCCGAGAAAAAATCTGGTTTCCCAACATAGACAAGATGGTGTAGGACACCATTGATAGATGTATACCATGTCAAGCTGTAGGGAAACCACCACCCCCAGAACCACTGTGCATGACCGAGATGCCCAAATGACAATGGGAAACACTCCACCTAGATTTTTATGGTGCCTCCCTTCCGGCGATTATTTTGTTGGTGGCGATGGACAGATATTCGCGATCCCGGAAGTCCAAATTGTCCGTTCCACCAAAGCGTCAACAGTAATAGCAAAATTAGATCAAACGTTTGCCCTGCATGGAATTCCCATTAGCATTAAAACAGATAACGGTCCGCCTTTTAATAGTGAAGAGTATGTTCGGTATTTAGAAACACTTGGAATAAAAGCAATATTTTCAACACCTAAGTGGCCACAAAGGAACGCAGAGGCCGTTTGATTTATGCAGCCACTGGGCAAAGCGTTAAAAACCGCCTGCATAGAGGGAGCGAAGAGAAAATCGTTTATTAGCTAAAACACACATTGCAGTCTTTTCGACTGAATTACGTGTGAGCAAAGTATATTTTTAAAGTATATTTTAAAACCTATATAATAGATACAAGATATCTTATTTATACATCTATTTCCTGATATAAAAAGCTTGTCAACCATCTAATGCAATACAGAACTACGCCTCACACTTCAACAAATGTACCACCAGCGGAAAGGCTTTTTAATAGAACGGTAAAAGTGAAACTCCCAATCCTAGAAAAGCGGAACATTATCAATCGACACAAAAGCGCTCAGAACAGTGAAAAGGCAAAGTAGAAATACAACAAACGGTTTGCAGATAACAGGCCAAATGTTAAGGAAAACGATATTAAGATAGGTGACCATGTTTTAGTTAGACAAGAACGTAAGAACAAGCTCACCCCAAATTTCAAGACGATTCCATGTTGTTATAAAGAGGCTACATTCACGAGTTACAGCAAGAGCAAGAAATGGTCACATCATACATAGAAATGTATCACATTATAAGAAAATCCCAGATCCTGACCAACAATCAGACGGAGACGAAGAGTGTCAACCAAGCGCGCAAATAAATTATCGTGGCGAGAACGGTGTAAGAATCAATGATAATCATGGTGATGAGAACCAAGTAGTGCGAAGATCAACGAGAAAGTCAAGAAGACCACAAAGATATGGACAGTCTGTTTTATGGGGAATGCATAAAGAATAAAAAGGGTGGTGATGTAGTAGACAGTAAATATTTATATTCTGTTGGAAGACGTAACGTCGCGCGATCAGAAACCAACATTCTCATTTTAGCAATAGCGAGAAACACATGGGACAAAAGGGATTGCTAAGGGAAGCACATTACATCAGTTTTGGATTGTTGTAAGATTATACATTTATACTAAAGAGCTTATATTAAGTAATACATCGTGTAGAAATATTATAAGCGGTATATACATTACATGTTGAATTCTTATCTATAATGTCATACATATTGTGATTTCTAGTAGAATAGGCATAGTTAAACATATTGTAATTTTTCACCAACATAAAGAAGTTAACTGGACAAAATATTAACTCAAGATCTCTGCTATTTCTAAGACTAATTGCTTATTTAAATCTAGCAATAGCAGGGAATCGTCGGACTTTGGTGCGGATTTTCAGACCGAGTTTTTTAAAAAGCAGGAATGTTTATTAACCTATTGAATTAGCCACTTTTTCTCTTCTTCAGCCTTCTCAGTAAATAATGATTCATTTGCGTAGGTACGATCGGTAGGTTTGGTGGTCAGCAGCTTTCCGTTCGACCATGTATTTTGGAAATAATTATTCTGACGTTGCTGTTAAATCTTCCCTCAAAATGCATGAAATGGCATTTCAGAGGCTGTCGATTTCAAAATTTTCTGGGGGAGCATGCCCCCATACCCCCTAGTGTCACTACACTCTCGGAAGTCTTTAGCCCTCTTAATTCAAGAAAATGCTCCGTCGGCTCTCAAAGCGCTGAAGGGCATCATAGTTTTTTGCAGTGCAATTCTACCAGACGACCCCCTCTCCCAACGAAAAGGTGTAGTTTCGCCGCTGTTCGAACGGCTCGAGCAGTCAATGAAGTTGTTGGAATCCGAAAAATTCCTTTGCTTGGAGCACAAATAACTGGTTTAAATTGAACTAATACAACGAAAACATGAATAGTACCTACCAAAGCATTCTGTCCCCTTTCGGACAAACCCCTCACCACATCCACATTTGCAAGATCCTTCGGTATTTATGCACTTTTCGTTTTTTGGACGTTTACAACCACAATACGACGATGATTCGCATTCATCATCATCTAAGAGAACGTTTAAAGAAAATTCATAACATTCTCTACCTAGTATGAAGCATTGTAGTGATTGAGTGAAAGTGATTTATTTTAATATTATTGAAAAAATTTTATACACACTAAAGTACAGGTGAACCAAATTTTAAAATCATAAAAGCTTAGATCTTAATAAACTTCAACAAAAACTGCATTGGTATTTCAATAAACGAGACTCAATTACTCTAGCGATCAAAGTAAAAAGACCGGGGCAATTTTGTTAGTTTAATTTGTGCGGTTTTCTGCTGACAGGTAAAGGTGCGGGATGCGATGGATTTTATCCGGATTGGAGTGGAGAATTGTCCACCATGATCATCGAAAATGTTCTGAAATGTTTAATCAATTTCAATGTTTAATAGCTCTCCCAATTTTATTTTATAAGCTTAAATTAATCAAACTTTGAGCGAGAAATATATTTGTTAACCATTTAAATCAGTCGTACTGATTTAGATTTATTGCAATATATTAAAACGAGATTTTGTGTGTATTGGTTACTGCAATATATAGATTATCATACAAGATACTAATCTATAAGTGCATGACAATGCTGATAAATGAAAGTCCGGAATTTTTTGACAGCCAGTGTATTGAATGTCACAAATTTTCAAGGAAGGCACTCCATTCTCAATCCAACATGAGACGTTCGGTAAATCTTAACGTCAAAGCTAGATTCAATGCTTTTGAAATTAAAGTTAATGAAAAATTATACGTGGGATTATTGAAATCATTCGATTTTCCCTTTTTACCCAAAATCCCACAGCCAATTAAGTAGTACCCAGGGAAATTACCAGCGCCATTTGCCAATGCCAAAGTTGATTACCCGCTCCTTTGTCCATCCGCAACTCGCAAAACTAGAAAATTCCTTAAAAATTCCCACATTCAATGCATGCAATATATTCCAGGTTTTGAAAAGATAATTTCACGTAGATAAGAATACTATAGTTATAAGGTATACAAAAAGCCAGAGAACAGCTTTATCATGCTTAGTTATGAACTGGACTCTGCATTAAATGCTTATACTAGTTACTGATTTGAATACAGTTATTTACGCATTGCCTATTTTCCTTTTTCAAGATTTCCCGCACACCAAAAAATTAGCCGTGTAGAAAAATACTTTATGCAGAGAATATGGTAGTGAATTGTATTGTATATACAATACGACTGAAATATATGCTCCTGACTGAAGTCCTATTGAAATAGGTATATCCCTAATTAAGCTAGGTAAACAAAAACTCCATAACTAATATATTCTGATTTTATGTCAGGAGCCGTACGATGAGAAAACTTCACGATATATATACTAAAATAATTACGCCTATGTCCAGCTATAGATATTGCAAATTTGAAACCGCTATGAAACTGTTCTATAATACCATGCAGGTATATTACCAGAAAATAACATTCGAATATATACCTCGTTTTCGGGTGCATGGGTTAGATTATCCTATGGGCCGCACGCTGTGTTATACCTTCGAAAGAAATATCGGACAAAGAAAAAGCAGGAGCTGTGAGGATGAGTACAAATGTTGAGAAGGGGAAATAAAGGATGATTTGTTACTACGCTAATACATACGAGAATACGTACTTATCGCTTTTTTGCTGTGCAGGTAAATTGATTTTGACTTTTGAGGCAATGGTCAGATATATTATCTGATTTGAATGTATCGAAAATTACACTCTGAAAGTGATTGATGGGAAGGACCCCCGCACCCCCCCCCCCTTCCCCCTCCACTCCCCACTTCTACTTCCACTTGATTTTAAATTTTTAAATCGTTCTCAGTAAAACCAGGTTTAATGTTATTGATATTTTTGCCCGCTATTCTGGTTAAGTAAATGAATACAAATTAGGCGCGGGTCGCAGGTCACCTTAGACAGGCGCTGGTTCAACAAAAGTGACGCGGGTTCGACAAAACAGGCGCGGGTAAAACCACCGAGGGCTCGCGCGGGCAACTAATTCAGTGACGCGGGTAATCAATGCCTGGATGCGGGTACGTTTATCATAGACCTTGGTAATAAGCCTTTTGTGATGGGCCTTTTGTTATTACGGGAGATCTAAAGTCGCATTTTAGCTTCTTATATATACTGTATACTCGAGGAATGACGTAATCGGCCAACATGGTGGATATATTCTTGTGGAAAAGCTACAGTCATCCAAAATGCTACGCTTCTAGGTATGCTTGTCATAGCCATCGCATGGTATAGAACATAGAGCATGAGTTTTCTGACTGATAAGTTCTTTTGGCTTGGTGAAAATACGGCCTAAAGTCAAATAGGGTTTTAAGTCGACCATGATATTACAATTACCTTAGATTCTCTTGATTGGCGATATAACGCCAGGAATGTATGGAACTACTGCATAACATTGATCAAGTATCACCCTCGGAGTTATTTTGGTTCAAACGAATGATCGGTTTTAGGCAATATTCAAAGCGTAATATCATTCATTGGCTAATTAATTTCGCTTAAAATGTTTAGCGCCAACTGTAACTCAACCTTTAGGCTTAGAGTCAATGTTTGATAGTAAAAAATACGCCCTTTGAAGAAAAGCTTGTGCTACGGATGGTTTGATTATGGTTTATGGGGTGATTTGAGTTATAGAACAAATATTTATCTGCGTGCGTGTGTTTACGATAGACATCAGTTTCCAATTTCCAGTCGGTAGTTCTGTAAATATTTAAATCTAAAATATAAATGTACTGTATACATACTGCATTTTCTAAACTATGCAACGATGAATGTGAGAAAGAGCATATATGGTCAGTCTAAGTGCCAATATGACACACGATTAAACGATCATCAAAAGCCTGTTTCAAACTTAAAGAAGGAAAATCAGCCTTGGCAGAACATGTGTGTGAAACCTAACATGCGATTGCGTGGGAAAATTAAAAAGTTATCACAATTAATCATCGCTATGGCCAAAGTCGTTGCCTAGAAGCATGGCATATAGACATGAATTACCATGCTTTGAATGGAGATGACTGGTACCTATTTATCATAAGATTATCTCCACCTTGTTGGGCGATTACGTCATCGCTCGAGTGTATACTGTATATGGACACTATACAGTTTATTTCGACATTAGACCCGAGTGTTGGGTCGTGAATGCAATTCGACTGGGCTTTGCATTCATTCAATTAAACCAGAGTAGGGACCGAAAACATGAATGATATCAGAGATTGTCAGCAAATATTATTCAAAAACGCAGTTCTCTGTTACAAGGTTCAGATAATCATTTAGCCGCTCGCTGTATTGTAATTTCAAGAAGAGGCCTGTACAAAGAAAAGCTAGCAGTACGGTTTCAAGGACGACTAGATAAATTGAAGTGGGACCTAAAGGATATGTAGTAAGTTTGTCAATACGTGCAAGTATACATACCAAAACATCTCGCTCCATCAAACACGAACCCTTTCTTACACATACTGCATCTGTAAGAACCGTAGGTATTCTTGCATGAAACAAAAACCGCAAGATTGCATGGAGATGATGCGCATTCATCGATATCTACACAAAACAGTCAAACAGAAATTATATAATTTCGTGATAATATTGTTTCAGATTTTACAAAAAACACAAAGTACATGAAATATTTTATGGTTAAATATTCAATTTATGCAAAGCGAAAAATTGCGGTTAATGAAGTAATATGTTCAAGTAGATTACATTTGCCCTAAGGCCTTGCCAGTCTGTCAACACAATTAGTGCTTGCGCCAATTTATAGCTCAGGGAAAACTCAAGTACCTTGTTAGAACAAGGCGTTTATTCTCGTGTCCTGTTAATAAATATAAAATATGATAAGAACTTGAACTTTGGAAACTTAGCATGTGAACAACTGATGCAAACTTGGGTCTAACCAATCAAAGAGTTCTCCCAAAGATAGCTGTCACCATCATGCTTACAATGGCCTTCTTTGTACTAAAGGCATTTGGGTACAGTTTATGCGTGTGATGCTCATTCGCAAGATTTCCTTCAGTGTGTAAACAGTCCCGGCGTGTGCAATCGATGAAAATCGATGATCGGAAAGCCAATCGCTCAATCAATATCAATCAATACCAATTAATTAATTGATATCGATTGGTATTTGCCAATCGATGGCCAATCGATAGTCACAAAATTCAGTTCGTTTGTTAATCGATTTTCATCGATTTCATCGATTTTTTAAATTCCCGGTCTAGCTGATTTGTGTCTAACAAGTAACAACGAAACGTTAGCTAATAACTGAAAGTTGGTGAAAATCGTGTAAATCTCACATCTTACCTAATTAATAGCGAGAATGTGTAAAGCACTTACATAATATAGATAGATAGATAGATAGATATTTTAATAGTTGTTCCCTACAGGGCTTTTCAACAACCATTTACATTACGACTACAGAGACATTACACAGACATGAACAGACCGAGGTAAACCGTAAGCTTACAAAATGGATATCGTTTTGGATATCGTTTTACACCCACTTTGGCTTATTAACTTAAAATCGCTTTCATATTAAAGCGAGCGTGCATAATGTCCATTGGTCTTCGGCTTAACATTGTGGAAATATCATGAAAATAAAATAACTTTTTGCTGGGAATATTTTCTTTTGGACATTGATGTTGTCCAACGATTGTATACAGGCTAGCTGTATTAATTAATGCGAAAAAATATTAACAGAAATAGATTAAACAGAAAGTTGAATAAGGTGGTGTACAGAAGAAGGTTGCATGTTTGGCAGCCGAAACGATGTTTGAATATTGATGTGGTCTAACCGTGTTTGTGTGACGGTGTTAAACAGACAAACCTTCGGCGTTTGCTCATAGTGTTAGATCTCGTCTAGCTTATCACCCGCGGCACGAGGGGTAGCACACAAAGTCTTCAAGATTGTAGTGGCCTTTCGAATTCAGCAAGCTGAAACGGAAGATCAAGATAACTGGTCGAGAATACCATTCGATACCAATCGAACACTGTTAGTTGATCGATTGTTATTGATAATCAATACCAATCGAACGCAATTAGTCTATTGATTGCTTTCGATAATCGATACCAATCAATTAGGTCACAAAAACCTTCACCATCGATTGTCGATCGATTTTCAATATCAATCGATTAATTGATATCGATTGATATTAATTGATATCGATTTTATCGATTATCGATTTCATCAATTGCACAAAGCGGGAAACAGTGCTAGTGAAATTTTTTCAAAGTTTGTTTCAAGGTATCAAACCTTGTACCACAAAAAACAACAAAAAAAAAAGCATGTAAAGATTACGTTGTGAGTAAAAGCTATAAGGCTTCAGGATGGAAAGAATAACCAGTCTTGGTTCGAACCTCAGGAAGACCATGGGGAATGTTACAAGTTCAAGAGGATCGGTTACGCTGCGGTACAACCACCAATATCAGAGATTAATTGTCAAGTTGTGAACAATATTTGTTTATTCCCTGCACAAGAACGGCTGGTGTAGCTTTCATATCCAGATTTCCATATACAAATCCCGCACTTTGAAGAGGACCGCTTGCATTGCGATGGCCCGGGATAAATGGCCCAGTCACGAACAATATATGTTTACCTACTCAAGGACGGCCGACGTAGTTTCCTCTCGGCACGAGATTGTTTTTTTTCCTCAGATGTAGAAGCTCCCTCTGTTCTGAACCTGGGAAATCGCTGTCGCTCCTAATCTTATTTCTGGGACACTAAAACCGAGTGAGTTCGTTTCTTATTGTTTTAACTATATATGTACTTTTAGAGTGTTACAGTATGCTATTTATCTAGTCTCGAAGAAAAGTGTTAATATGATCCTCTACATGAATATAGTAATATACTCTTGTCATGTCTAGCGCTATTATACTTATCTCAACTCGAACTTATAGCTTTTAATATGGTACTATACCTGAATATATACGCTTGTCTGGTATAGTGTTGTGAATCTCATGTTTAGTACGTTTACTGCATTATGCTATACTTATCTAAACTCGAATTTCTAGCTTTTAACATGATCCTATACCTGAATAATATGATCTTACATATACATGAATATATACTCTTGTCTGATATAGTGCTATACGAGTCTCATGTTTAGTATTTAGGATGTTTTCATGTTTAGTGACTCGAATTGTCTAGCTTGACTAGCTTTCAATAGGATCCTATACCTGACTATATACTCTTGTCTGGTATAGTGCTATGAGTTCCGTGTTTAGCGTACTCCGCTACTTAACGCAACTCGAATTTCTAGCTTTTATAATATGATCCTATACACGTATATACTTCTTGCCAGGTCTGGTGCTATGGGTCCCACATTTAGCATTTTCTGCGTTTTCTACGCTAATTATCTCAACTTGAATTTATAATCTTTAATATGATCCTATATATGAATATACTCTTGTCTGGTCTAGTGCTCTAGTGCTTATACGAGTCTCATGTTTTAGCGTTTTATGCTAGCTATCTCAACTTGAATTTATAGCTGTAATATGATCCTATTCATGAATATACTAATCTTGTCTGGTATAGTGCTATGAGCCGCATGCTTTGCGTATTGTGCTACATATCTCAATTTTCATACCTATTAATAGGATGCTATACATGAGTCTACTCTTGTCTGGTGTATAGTGCTACAAGGCTCTACCTATCAAATCCCGAATTTAAAACTATTCATATGATCCACTATAACTAGCCCTTGCCTGGTATATTTCTACGAGTCTCATTAGTCACAATGTTGTTAAAGCCAGAGGATGTGGCACAAATTGTATGCAACAGTCATATCATGATGGATAGTCATGTCGACTCTAAACAATGTATTTCAAAATTCAAATATGTTCTTTTACTACAACTTTCTATTACTGCATGCCGCATATTAAAGGTCCAGTACATGAGTTTCCGTGACCGATATGAACATCAAAACATTTCCCTTGTTATAATTTCCTATTTCCCAGTAAATTTGTCAACAGCTATTTTGTCTACTACCACACAACTTCACAAACAACCCAGGCACTGTAAAATGGTTTGGATACTCCTGTATCTGCATTGCCGGGTTTCAATTCGCGTGGTTATAGATATTCATTGGTACATAAAATCCCCCCTTTCACCATATTTTCCACGTCAGAGTACTTGTTTCTTTCCGTTTTCTCGTTGTTAGTAAGACGAAGTAAAGCACGGAGTAAAGATATGAATGAAACCAGGCGATGTTAACTCCTGAATTCCACGATTATATAATGAATTATATAACTCCTGAATTATATAATGCAAGATCAAGATATAATCTTGCTGCTTGCCCCTATTTGCTAATTTAAGCTAGCTGGTTAAAAGTTATTAATGCAATCAATTCCATGCAGAAATTTTCGTTCCGACACTGTTTATTAACCTTGGGACGAGGCTGTGTGCATTGATGCTGATACTTCCTACATTAATTTTGTAAAGATAGCGGAGCTACGTGGGGAGCTGCTGGAGGTCTTGGCCCTACCCAGGTTTTCCTGTACTGCAGGTTTTTTGTGGCCTCCCTGATTATCCAGCCTTAGCATAAGTGTTGGCATCATGCATGTGCAAGTCATTCTAATATTAGCCCTCAGTTTTTGTATCTGCGAATGCAGATATATTGCTATCGTCTTGTAAATGTTATGTAATGTTATGTAATGTTATGTAATGTTAGCTTGTAGCCATTCAGCGACGAGCTTATTTAAATTGATAACCAATCAGCAAGTGGCTTACAATGCAATGACGCAGTGTTCCCCAAGCCCATGGCATCATTCAATGTTTCCTGTTCGCAGGCTAGATCTTAAATTCAACATGGCGCTTATGTTTTGAAATGTCAAAATAAATTGACAAAACGTCGTTAATTCATATAAAAACGTGGAAATACGAAGGTTTTCAATACGAAAGTATCGACTAGAACGAATGCTTTAAAATATATGACCAATTTGAAATGTAGTTGTTCTATTTCTGAAGGAGAAACTATCAAACTAAACAGCTAAACTGTCGAAGATTAAGCCATTGAGGTATATAAGAAATACTACAACATATTAAAAATAAAACATTGTGTAATTGTGTAATTGTATATGTATATATATATTTGTTACTCATTTGAATTCGTCTGCCAACGTTTGACAAATACGTGCGCCATGCACGCGATTACATGTCTTGCGTATTCCACTGTTGTCGTGAGGAATGCATCTCGCTGAAAACTAAAATCGAGTCTGTTTAAGCGTTTGGGTCAAATCGAAGTACAATAATGAGGACCTATATGATCATAGTTTGATCATAGTTTGTTTTTAAACTATCATCTTAAAATATTGCAAGATGTAGAGAGAACTAACGTCTTCGGTTTTCTTATAAAAACTTGACCTGTTTACAGTGTAATAATTATCAAGAATATGTGATAGCTGACTCTTGAACTCTAATAAATAGAGATCCGCGTTATTGCGCGTTTATGTCTCAATTATATTCAACACTGATATATAGTGTCTCTTTGGTTTCCCACAAATACAAATAAATACACACGTATGGTACGTTCGCTCAAACTATTGTAGAGTATAGATGTTTTAGAGCGATGCGCTTTACGATCGTCAAGTCTTGAAGGCGCAATGTTTGTTGTTGGAAATATCCCTCATATTATTTGTCGTCAGGAATGCGTCTCGCTGAATACTGATATGGAGTCTGTTCAAGCGTTTGGCCGGATCAAATCGAAGTATAATAACGAGGAGCTATTGGATCATCGTAAAATATTTCAAGGCGTAGGGAGAACTAAGCTCTTCGGTTTTCTTGTAAAAACTAGACCAGTTTACAGTGTAATAATTATGAAGAATATGTGACAGCTGACCCTTGAACTCTAATAAATAGAGTTCGTTATTGCGCGTTTATTGCTGAATTATATTCAACACTGATTTATAGTTTCTCTTTAGTTTCCCACAAATACAAATAAATATCCACGTATGGTTCGCTCAAACTATTGCAGAGTATAGATGTTTTAGAGCGATGCGCTTTACGATCGTCAAGTCTTGAAGGCGCAATGTTTGTTGTTGGAAATATAATACCCTCATATAGACTGAAGTATGTCGAATATTTTGCATAGTGCGTGACGAATATCAGCATGATTTGTGCGTTTCTCGTTCGTATTGCATTTATCGTACCGTTTCGTTGATGCGTTTAATATTGATCTGGTTAAAACACAAGTACGTAACTCAAAATGCGCAAATATTCGACTATAAAGATGCACACAAGATTGACAAGTAAATTGCATGCGTTTTGCGCGGATGACTTGGGTGACCGGGGGAGTGCAAGTTTGTGACACCCCCAAAAAACCACGACGACGACGATGACGAAACGAAACAGAGAGAAGAATATTAAACCTATGGCTTGGCTCTGCCAGCCGTAGTAACTATATACACCTCGTCACAATGGGAATACTTGTCCCTAGAGTCATGCTGTTGTTGCTTTGTTGTGTTTGCCCCCTTTGCAAAATGGCGCCCGTAATTACGAAATTGCCTATTGTTGAATATTACTCCTTCCCTCTGGCATCATCATGAGCAGATACATGTACGCTTAGCGTACCTATTTTTGTATCTGCGAATGCAGATATATTGCTATCGTCTTGTAAATGTAATGTAACGTAATGTAATGTTAGCTTGTAGCCATTCAGCGACGAGCTTATATCAGCCAATCAGCGATTAGCTTACAAATCGACTCTTCCAGATGGCGGACTACTGAAGGGCGAGCATTGTTTATAAACATGAGGAATTTAAATTTTGCAATGAAAATTATACATAAAACAACAGTATCTTTATGTTCTATACTATTTTGAACATGGCAAAATTCGAGGGAGTATTTTTAGTAAGAATGGAAGCGTTTTGATAACATTTACGTTGATTTTACCCGTGAAACTGATTCGCCAATTAATTACAAAGTATTGACTTGACCTGCTAAATGCCTAAATATCAATGATATTTGAATCAGGAAGCATGGTAAGAATTAGCAGGTAGCAAATTGTCCTAAAACCTAGCGTTTAATTTTTGCTACTCATAAATATCCTATCGTTACTCATTTGAATGGGTCTGCCAACGTTTGACGAATACGTGCGCGCGATTAAATGTCTCGCGTACTCCACTGGCATTGTTGTCGTGAGGAATCAGGAACTGTATATTTATATCGAGTCTGTTCAAGCGTTTGGGTCAAATTGAAGTATAACAATAAGGAGCTAAATGATCATTTTAAAATATTGCAAGACTTAAGAAGAACTAAGCTCTTCGGTTTTCTCGTAGAATCTTGACCCGTTTACAGTGTAATAATTATCAAGAATATGTGATAGCTGACCCTTGAACTCTAATAAATAAAGTTTGTTATTGCGCGTTTATGTCTGAATTATATTCAACACTGATTTCTAGACATTCTAGTTTCTCTTTAGTTTTCCCACAAATACAAATAAATACCGACGTACGGTTCGCTAAAACTATTGTAGAGCATAGATGTTTTACAGCGATCCGCTTTACGATCTTCAAGTCTTGAAGGCGCAATCTTATTGTTGGAAAATGGAAATATAATATCCCTCATATAGACTGAAGTATGTCGAATATTTTACACAGTGCGTGACGAATATCAGCAAGATCTGTACGTTTCTCGTTCGTATTGCACTTGTATTTATTGTATTGCTTGTTGATCTGGTTAAAACACAAGTACGTAACTAAAAATGCACAATTATTCTAAGGGGCGCCGGCCGATTACGAGTGGGACAATTTTACCGATACCGCGGCTTCATGATAGTCGGATACAGGTAAAAACAATATTGCGATTATATCGCAGCCGGGCCAACCACCTAGCCAGGACCGCGGTTGTCGCTTGCTGGGTCAACTCACCTAGCCGAGATGAAAATTGCATTTTATGTCCATGTAATCGCATTTTCAGCTGAGTTGTCTCGACAAAACGAGTTGCAAATCGCACATGCACTGCTTTTTATATTGAAAATATAAACATATATAACGTTTAAGAGACTTAAACTAGCATTAAAATGTTCATTTGTGTTTCAATAGACCCTTAGAAATTTCAGAGAGAAAAGCGACTGTATTTTACGAACGTACAAGCGAAATACTGAATATAATCACACCAACAATCAATCGATACTTGATGCAGCATGCAAACAATATTCAATTAACATATAGCAACGATTATTCAACAGTTGAAAAAATGAGGATTAATGAGTATATTTCAGACTGGCTTACCGGGTTAGCCCGAACCATGTAATCGCACCTATAAAGAGCCAACTCGCCCATTTAATCGGCCCCAAAGATGCAGACAAGAAAATTGCGTTTTGTGCGGGTGAGTTGGGTGACTGTGGAAGTTTGGGATACTTGCCTAGAGACATGCTATTGTTCATTGTTGCTTTATTGTGTTTGCCCTCTTTGGCACTTTGCTAAATGGCGAAATTGCCTATTGTTGGATCACCATGAGCAGATACATGTACGCTTAGCGTACCTATTTTTGTATCTGCGAATGCAGATATATTGCTATCGTCTTGTAAATGTTAATGTTATGTAATGTAATGTTAATGTTATGTAATGTTATGTTATGTAATGTATATGTATATATATTTGTTACTCATTTGAATTGGTCTGCCAACGTTTGACCAATACGTGCGCCGTGCACGCGATTAAATGTCTTGCGTATTCCACTGTTGTCGTGAGGAATGCGTCTCGCTGAATACTAAAATCGAGTCTGTTCAAGCGTTTGGGTCAGATCGAAGTATAATAATGAGGAGCTATAGGATCATCTTAAAATATTGCTAGATGTAGAGAGAACTAACGTCCTCGGTTTTCTTATAAAAACTTGACATGTTTACAGTGTAATAATTATCAAGAATATGTGATAGCTGACTCTTGAACTCTAATAAATAGAGATCCGCGTTATTGCGCGTTTATGTCTCAATTATATTCAACACTGATATCTAGTTTCTCTTTAGTTTCCCACAAATACAAATAAATACCCACGTATGGTACGTTCGCTCAACCTATTGTAGAGTATAGATGTTTTAGAGCGATGCGCCGAATCAAGTGTTGAAGGCGCAATGTTTGTTGTTGGAAATATAATATCCCTCATATTATTTGTCGTCAGGAATGCGTCTCGCTGAATACTGATATGGAGTCTGTTCAAGCGTTTGGGTCAAATCATAGTCATGTCGAAGTATAATAACGATGAGCTATAGGATCATCGTAAAATATTGCAAGACGTAGGGAGAACTAAGCTACTCGGTTTTCTTGTAAAAACTTGACCCGTTACAGTGTAATAATTATCAAGAATATGTGACAGCTGACCCTTGAACTCTAATAAATAGGGCTCGTTATTGCGCGTTTATGTCTGAATTATATTCAACACTGATTTCTAGTTTCTCTTTAGTTTCTCACAAATACAAATAAATACCCACGCATGGTTCGCTCAAACTATTGTAGAGTATAGATGTTTTCGAGCGATGCACTTTACGATCGTCAGGTCTTGAAGGCGCAATGTTTGTTGTTGGAAATATAATACCCTCATATAGACTGAAGTAATGAAGTATGTCGAATATTTTACATAGTGCGTGACGAACATCAGCATGATTTGTACATTTCTCGTTCGTATTGCATTTATCGTATCGTTCCCTTGATGCGTTAATGATCTGGTTAAAACACAAGTACGTAACCTCTGTGACACGCCCAAAAAACCATGATACACCCTCAAAAAACCACGATGAGGAAAAATACAGACAGGGACATATTAAACCTATGGCTTGGCTCTGCCAGCCGTAGTAACTATATACACCTTGTCCCAATGGGAATACTTGTCCCTAGAGTCATGCTATTGTTGTTTATTGTATTTGCCTCCTTTGCAAAATGACGCCCGTAATTACGAAATTGCCTGTTGTTGAATATTACTCCTTCATGGGCAACTGTGGCAACAGTGTAACTTTTAGCCATTCAGCGACGAGCTTATATAAAATAGGCAACTTTAGCCAATCAGCAATTGGCTTTCAACCAACAATGACGTGATGTTTCACGAGGAATGACATCATTCAATTTGCCTGTTCGCAGGCTAGATCTTAAATTCAGCATGGCGCATATGTTTTAAAATGTCAAAATATATTGACAAAACGTCGTTAATTCATATAAAAACGTGAAAATACGAAGGTTTTCAATACGAAAGTATCGACTAAAACGAATGCTTCAAATTATATGTGGCCAATTTCTTAAGGAGAAACTAAACAGTTAAACAATCAAACTGTCGAAGATTAAGCTATTAAGGTATATAAGAATTTTACGATGAAAATTATGCATCAAATCAACAGCATCTTTATGACTTTATGTTCCATACTATTTTGAACACAGCAAACTTGACCTACCCTGCTGAATATCAATAACAGTTAAGTCAGGAGGCAAGGTAATCACTAGCAAGGAGCATATTGTCCTAAAACGTATCGAGTTTAAATTTTGCTACTCATAACTATCCTATATATATATATGTATTTGTTACTCATTTGAATGGGTCTGCCAACGTTTGACCAATACGTGCGCCGTGCGCGCGATTAAATATTCCACTGTTGTCGTGAGGAATGCGTCTCGCTGAATACTTATAACGAGTCTGTTCAAGCGTTTGGGTCAATCGAAGTATAATAATTAGGAGCTATAGAGTATAGGGTCATCGTAAAATATTGCAAGATGTAGGGACAACTACCTGTTTACAGTGTAGTAATTATCAAGAATATGTGATAGCGGAGCCTTGAACTCTAATAAATAGAGCTCTGCGTTATTTTGCGCGTTTATGTCTCAATTATATTCAACACCGATATCTAGTTTCTCTTTAGTTTCCCACAAATACAAACAAATACCCACGTATGGTACGTTCGCTCAAGCTAGCTATTGTAGAGTATAGATGTTTTAGCGCGATGCGCCGTACGATCTTCAAGTGTTTGAACGCGCAATGTTTGTTGTTGGAAATATAATATCCCTCATATTACTTGTCGTCAGGATTGCGTCTCGCTGAATACTTATATCGAGTGTGTTCAAGCGTTTGGGTCAAATAGAAGTATAATAATGAGGAGCTATATATGGGGCGCCAAATGTGACATAAAGATTAGTTGCATTATATAAAGTAGCAGCAACATTTATAAAGTCTAACCAATTTATATAAGGTAAAAATATTATATATAAAGTCAAATTTATTATATAAGGCAAAAAAAATAAAAGTTATATATATGTAAATTAATAAAACTACAAATTAAAAAATATATAAAGTCAATGGTAAAAATATATAAAGTCATGGGCACTAACGGTCAAACATATTTCCCGCGCGCACCACTGAAGCTATTATGCATTATTCATCATGGCGGGTGAACAAAACCAAAGCGATCTGAGAGTTGTAGTGGAAAATCTCGTAAGCCACCCCGGTTTTCGAAGAATTGTCTCGGATGCGGTTCAGCAATCCACCCAACGCAGTGAACAAAATGTTACCGCGACTACCAACGCTACGTCGTCGCCAAGTACGAGCAGGGCAACATTCTCGTCGCCACAGCAGGAAATGCAATCCTTGTTCCGAACCGGAGGAAGAGGTCGCGGAGGAGGCACCGTTGCTTCGTTTGTCCCGGTTCTTGGTTCCAGCCGCTTTAATGCACGTAGTGCTCCATCACGCGGAAGCAGTAAAGCAAAAAGGAAAAAGTTCAGCCGAGAAGTTGTGCTTCTCTCGAAGCCAGATGTTAAATTTGTTGTGAGGGGAAGCAACAAAGCAGACCTAATGCGCAACGGGCAAGTGATTCAGTGCTTTGAATTTTTTAAAGAATGGACTGAAGAAGAGGTATTTGAAAACCTAAGGGGTGCTTTCGCCGAGGTTCTTCAAGACACACGGTAAGGTTATATATAACATGTTGGATAAACGAGCTCATTTACTTTGTCCACTGACGTCCATTATACACTGTTCCAGGTTTCAAGGTCAATTAATGTTCAACATTTTTACAGTGTTATGCTTATGGAGGAGAAGCTGTAATGGTGTACTGCAATGTAAACTTTGGGCTACCTGTGTCACCACCGTGCACTCTTCCGTAATACTGTAATGTCTATTAATCCCCCATCGCCCCACCTCTAATAACCCCCCCCCCTTTGATGAAGAAATGTATTAACCACCCCCAGCTTATTAACCACAACACTTGTTCTATTTAGACTTAGCTTATTTATTAACATAAATTGCAGAATATTATCATAATTCTGACCATTTTATTATTTCATACTACCCCTTACACACAAAGAGGGCTATAAAAAAATATTGATTTCTAAGTATGTTTCCTTCGTAAAAACCTTTCTTGATGAAAAGAATTATCTAACCACATTTGTATGGGGTTTTGAAATGGACCAATGACCAATTTGTTTAATTAAAACCAATTGGCATTAGTTACAAGTATACTCACTGTACTATATTCCCCTTATTAAGCCATAGGCAGCCCAAATATTGTTGTAGTTTTTTTCTATTTATCAATTAAAAATAGTTTGGCCAGCAATAAAAGTTCGAAATGCAAGTTAAAATTTAAATTAGCACCTTAATTTCCCCTATATAGCCAACATGCTCAAGTGCTATAATATAAGACAAGGTTGGCAAGTAAATTTCTACTTTCACATCACAACTGTCAATATCTCATCAAAATATACAACAATATTTGGCCTGGCAATGATTAATTAAGCTGATGTAAGCAAAATATAAATTATAATTTTATATAAATTTTCTGTGGGTAGGTTTCAAATTCTGTTGGGTGTTGGGAATGATCTTGTTGAACCAAACCTGATGGGGAAAAAACTTGATGGGGAAAAACTTTGAAAACTTTTCTCTCAAAAAACTGTATGGCGTTTGCCAGAAGAGGACTTGTCTGACAATAATGCCCGGCACCCTACTACTATTCCTCAGTCACCCACTACAAGTGCTCAATGCTCCATGACCAGTGCTCAATTCCCTAGTACCACTGCTCGATTCCCTACCATGACTAGGGCTCAGTCACCCACCACAAGTGCTCAATACCCCCACAAGTGCTCAAATACCCATGACCAGTGCTCGATTCCCTAGTACCACTGCTCAATTCCCTGCCACTAGTGCTCAGTCACCCACCACAAGTGCTCAATACCCCACAACAAGTGCTCAAATCCCCATGACCAGTGCTCAATTCCCTAGTACCACTGCTCAATTGCCTAGTACTACTGCTCAATTCCCTACCACTAGTGCTCAATTACCTGCCACAAGTGCTCAATATCCCATGACCAGTGCTCAATACCCCATTACCACCAGTGCAAAGTACCCTACCACCAGTGCTCAGTCAAGTGAAGAATGTAAAATTCAGTTACGTCAAACGTTTCCGAATAAAGAATTAGCTGCAGTTGAGAGTGCCATAGCTAGTAGTTCAGATCTGGAAGGAGCGATCAGTAAGCTCCTGGACGAGACAGATGAATATGGTAATTGGACACTGATTAATTCTGTAAATGTATGATAAGGGAGATTTAAAACTTAAATAATATACTGTACATTAAAATTAATCAAGTTTCCATTTAAGTTTTGAATATAATTTATTTAATTTAGATAAATCTTCTGATGATGAGATTTGGAATTCAACATTGGCAGAAACCAAAAAATTCAAACTCAACCCCAATTTAAAATGTTTTGTTAGAGAAATAAAAAGTGGCCAGTCTGCAGAACATTTTTTTATTACAAGAGAGAAGAGTTTTGTCAGCGAAATTATTGCCAAATATAAAAATCCCACATTTGATCTGAGTGGTGATCTTTCTGTGGATTTCCACAGCTTTGGTACTGATGAGCTAGGAGTTGATGCTGGTGGCCCCACTAAAGAATTCTTCAGAGAGTTAATTAAAGAACTTGAGACTGGTGGCTATAAGGGAATCCGGTTCTTTGAAGGAGAAAAAGGCAATTTAACTCCAACTTATGACTATAATTTGTTATCCAGTGGAATTTTCCAAATTGTTGGAAAGATGATTTTGCACTCGGTTGTCAATGGTTGCAGAGGAATTTCTGGTTTGTCGTCAACTATCAAAAGCTACATTTTAACTAGAAGTAGAGATACCATATTGTAATTTCTTACTGTAGAAGACATACCAGATCCTTGTTTGAGGGAAAGCCTTAAAGAGGTACAGTTTAATTAATTTAAATATTACAAAATGATTGTAGGTAGTGACTAAATATACAGCATTGTTGTATATATGTTATGCTGGATAATGTTGAATGATGTTTTTAGGTCAGGTTTGACTGATTTATATAATTATGCTCTAGAATTGTACTTCCACTGCAGGAAAGCAACACCAATGTACATGTTTTTAATGGGATTTTTAATTACAATCTTTTAAGGAGATGGCCAAGTCTGTTTTGTTTTGTTGTAATTTGTTGTAATTTGTATACAGCCTGACGCTCTAGGACATGCTTTATTTTTCTATTTCATGTAACATGTATTTTGCACACATAGGCAAGCTTTGTTATACACAGAAAATATGCAGAAAGGACTTTGCTGTCTGTGGTCCAACTGCATCTGGTCCATCTGCTATTTAGTAAATAATGCTGTACAATACATCAATACATGTGTTAGGGAAAATTATTGCTATATAATCTACATGAATCTTATTTTATCTTACAACATGTGCCGATGATGACCTGCAGAAATTCACTGATAGTGACAGTGCCTGCAATATTGCCGACATTCTTATAGCTTCAGGATTCCCCCATCTCCAAATTAGTTCTTCAAATAGGCAATTGGCATATGAGTGTTGCCTAAGTCATGAAGTGATCACAAAGCGAATCCCTTCACTTGATGACCTGCGAAAGGGACTGTCTTCCAAGGCCATGTTTGGAAGACGAACTTTGCTTGACCTTGGAGCAGAACATCAAGAGATTGGAGATATTCTTTTTCCAGAAGCAAATACTTGTATCGACCTACACGACGTTAAGAAACTCATAATATAAAGTACTGCTGAAGATGCTAGTGCCATTAATGCAAAATTGTTCTTTGAAAAATACTTGGATGAACTATCACAAAGAGGTAGGGAACGTTTAATGTTATTACAGTTAATTACTACTGGGTGCAATATTTTATGTACACATTTAAATTGTTAACCTTGCAACTCAGTACACCGACTGTCTGAAAACCAAGACTAGTAGAAGTGGACCTGTGGGCAATGCTCAGCTGACATAAGTCAATGTTCAGACATTTAATTTGTTTGAATAGTAAAGCTTAAAGTGAAATACAGTACCTACAAATAAAATTTCAAATATTTTTGTTCTTTCTATGCTTTTGTACTGTAGAGAGTAAAGATCAAGAGTGTTTGGGAGATCTTCTACAGCTCTGGACCGGGTGGCCATCTCTACCTACAATGGGTGAGAAGTTGAATGTGTCATTTCTGCCAAAAGAGGGTCATATTGTCATGCCTGCAGTTGATTACTGCTTCAATTTAATGAAAATACCATTGTTCATGAAGATTATGATGTTTTTAAGAGAATCATGGACACTTCAATTGGATATGGCAAAGTGGGATGTGGCAGGCTATAATTCATAACTGCTGTACCTTGCAATATGAGCAAAACTACACAATCTACATTGGTTTAACATATATGCATTGCAATTGTTTTTTATTCTGTTGGGTTTTCTGTTTCCATCTGGACGAAGTGCAAGTACTGCATGCCAGTGTACTGTGCCAACTACGGTACTATACTGTATGGTTAAACTTATTGTCCAGAGATTAAGAATTTGTATAATTATATACCGTAAATAGTTTATTGTTGTTGAGGTATTTCCAAGCCTGGTTGCTTCAGACATGTTTTTTATGTACATGTACAGTATATACTGATGTTATCAACACTTTTATGTTTAAATACTGTAAAGCCAGGCACACACTGACACTGCACAAGTATAGTTGGCAAATTATGGATATGATAAAGGTTATAACTAAACAAAATGCCACAGTTGTCGGACCCGTTATTTAGTGCTTTTCATGCATCTTAACCATTATTGGCCAACTCAATATTGCAATGTGTGACCTTCAAGCCTATCAAAACTTTTAGTGTTGTACTTTTAAAAGTTATGTTTGACGGATAAAGGCTTGTAAAGGATATTCTGGGTTCAATTATCGAGTTTGAATTTTGAAAACCTTGTTATATTTTATGTTTCCATTCGGTTGATAATGTTAAGAGCTTGACAATAAAGTTCACAACCATGGTTTCAATCGTCTTCAAGCGGATTAATTGCATTGTACAATTGCTGCTGTTGCTCATCATCCAAATTGAATTCAACCTCAGGTACTTGAACATTATTATCAGAGCCCGGTAAAGGTCCGTCATCCACTCCATAATCATTCCACTCATTGTCAATCAATAAACTTTCAATAGCACTATACCCAGAATTAATCATTATCATCACCCCAGTGTGCCACACAGAAAGGGGTGAGCGGTTACCTTCTGTACTTAACGGATGATTGTTCCAATCAGCTGCAAACTCATTAAGAGCTCTGTTTATCCTGGGAATGAAAACTACATGAAGTGCAAACAAACATTTTTTATCCAGAACATCCAACACACCTGATATCTCTAGGTGATGAAAGATATGCTCGTAGTATCTGATAACCACTCTTCTAAGGTCCACGCATAATCTCTCAATCCTCTGATTGTGAGTGCTTTTTCCAGTGATAAGGCTCCCTCTATTAGTCCCACGATCTGGATGTTGCAACATATAGCGAGCCACTTCAACATTTTCTGTTCATAAGTCTGCTCGAAATCTTGAGGGTAGCCCAAACCTTTCTACTGCATCAGTAAAAAGACTAAGAACTGTGGATGCACAATTGTTTGACGAACACTTTAAATAAACAATGCACCTGCTGAATCCATCAATTCCGCCATGTGTCACCAAACGCCACCGAATTAATTTATGGTGTCCATCAATGTGCCTAAAATTATAAATAATTTCAAATGAAAAACGTTTTTTTGATAAAAATTACAATTTTGAATCTATGTCATGGTGCTTCTTGCTACCTGTAAGTGGAAAACAGTGTGAATGCTGAGGTAATACACACAAGCTAGTAAGTTACTACTTTTTATTGCAGGTTGCCTAACTGTGACACTTACCACAATGCATTGGGGCATGGAACATTATAAACGCGTCTAAGAACAGCAACAGACCGTCTCATTGCTCGACTAAGTGGGTCAACCAACCGAATTGCTTCTCGAACTCGGTACCTTTGTACATGTATCCCTCGTTGTCGCAGTGCCCCCAACACAAAGGTTTCACCTGCATTGGGTAGAATCTGAAGAATGTTAGAAATGTGCTGACACAGTTGATCATTGTTTATATCGCTGTAGCTTCTTCGTGGCCCCCCTGGTACTGTTTACAATCATTCCATTTTCGTGACGTCGCCTAAGTAGGGTGCGGTAGCTTACTCCAATATTAACAGATACCTGCTGCCAGCTGCGATGAATTCGATGTAATCCAGAAATGACCTCATTTGGTATTGCATATCTCGGACGTCCTCTAATATTGTTTTCTCTGGGGCAAGAGAAACTGTGCTCACTTTGTATTCTCGACTGGGAGGTAAGATCGTCATACCGTCCGTGCATTTGGTGTACCTCAGTAATCAAACGTCTTAGTAGTGCCATACATTCGTCTATTTGAAGATCGGAGCACCGCCGGACAAGAACATTTAACACAGAAATGCTGTCTTCAAGACGACGTTGGGTGAATTCAAGAACATTTATATTGTCAGAGTAAAGATTTCGGCGTGCCTCGTCTAGTTGTGTTGGTATATTCCTTAAAACACTTTCCACATTCCCTCTCTCTTCAGCCGCCATATTGTTATTGTTCGTTCCCATTTTCGAAGGTCGCCACTTGTTTCCATCTACCAAACTGACGTACGTCATTTTTTCAACTTTGAAGTAAAGTTAAAAACTTTGTAACTGACCCTAACCCTAAAACCTACCCTAACCCCTAACCCAAAACCTAACCCTAACCTAACCCTAACCAAATTGATGAAGAAAAATCAAGAAAAACGAATATGAAAATATTTGAAAATCAGGAAAATTGCGTAACGTCAGTTTGATAGATAGAAACAAGTGAAAATCGACTCTGGCAGCAGTTTGACGGTTAGTGCCCATTACTTTATATATTTTTTAATTTGAAAAGTTTTACTAATTTACATATATATAACTTTTATTTTTTTTGTTATTTATAATAAATTTGACTTTATATATAATATTTTTACCTTATATAAACTGGTTAGACTTTATAAATATTGCTGCCAACCTTATATAAATTGGTTAGACTTTATAAATATTGCTGTTACTTTATATAATGCAACTAATCTTTATGTCACATTTAGCGCCCCATAGCTATAGGATCATCTTAAAATATTGCAAGACGTAGGGAGAACTAAGCTCTTCGGTTTTCTTGTAAAAACTTGACCCGTTTACAGTGTAATAATTATCAAGACTATGTGACAGCTGACCCCTGAACTCTAATAAATAGAGCTCGTTATTGCGCGTTTATGTCTGAATTATATTCTACGCTGATTTCTAGTTTCTCTTTATTTTCCCATCAATACAAATAAATTCCCACGTGAGGTTCGCTCAAACTATTGTAGAGTATAGATGTTTTAGAGCGATGCGCTTTACGATCGTGAAGTCTTGAAGGCGCAATGTTTGTTGTTGGAAATATAATACCCTCATATAGAAAATATTTTACATAGTGCGTGACGAATATCAGCATGATTTGTACGTTTCTCGTTCGTATTGCACTTGCATTTATCGTATCGTTTCCATGATACGTTATTGATCTGGTTAAAAAACAAGTACGTAACTCAAAATGCGCAAGTATTCTAAGATGCACACAAGAAAATTGCATGCGTTTTGTGCGGGTGACTTGGGTGACCGTGGAAATGCAAGAAAAGCCACGACGACGACGACGATAAAGAAAATAGACAGGGGCATATATAAACAGACAGGGGCACATGGGGCATATGCACCTCGTCCCAATGGGAATACTTCTCCCTAGAGTTATGCTATTGTTGCTTTATTATGTTTGCCCCCTTTGCAAAATGGCGCCCGTAATTACGAAATTGCCTATTGTTGAATATCACTCCTTCATGGCAACTGTGGCATCACCATGGGCAGATACATGTACGCTTAGCGTACCTATTTTTTCGATTTCCTTCTCGCACTTAGATACGTTTCCTATGGAGTATGGAGTAATAACTGATGGAAAGTTACCTTTGAAATGGGTCTTCGTGATAGCAACAACGTACATAATTTATGTGTGCTGACTGACCTGAACGGGGGGCCGCCTCCCCCCCCCCCGTTATCTAGAGGCCCACCGTCTCCTCTAGAATAACCTACAGTTTTTGCATGCTCTGTCAGGTCTTGAGTGCCCTTACTGTCTCAGTATAACTAATGGTGGTCTCTAGACCATCCGGTCCCAACTCGCTGAACAACATGCCAGAGCTGGCTCAACCCTCTGCCATCTAGAGGACCTCCGTCTCCTCTAGGTAAAAACGTAGGTTCGCTAGAGCCCCTAGACTGTTCGAGCACTTCCTTGCCCAAAATATATGCCATAAAATGCGTCTGTTGTGTGTGTTGTCTTGCTGAATTTGCCAATTGTCCAAAGTACTTTACGATATATTTCAACATATTAAACTTCATTAAATAGATATTTATTCAACAGATTAACTGTCTCTTCTTAACAAGAAGATATAGGAACATGTAGAGTATCGATTAACCTTTTCTGTTTTGTGTCAGCTAGGCCGCGGTCACATATCATGGCGACATTGTTAGAACGATGGGATTCAACATACTTTGTAACGCTAATCTATAGTATAGCAGCCTTATAGTTTTCATGCCTGATTTTATTCCGAGAAACGCGGGCGGTAATATGTACTAAAATAGGTCTACGCTGCTAGAAGTATGCGTATATTGGACCTTGAAAATGTTTTAGAATCGAAATCCATTTCTACGCAATTCAATTTTCAATTAACGTTATTACATTTTTAGCTCTGGTTGTGGTTTATTACAAATTTCGCACATTATAATGCATAAATATTGTGAACATTAAAACTTAGAACATTTCAACGCGTTCATAAAACTTCCGTAAGCTGAACTCAAGTGTCCATCTATTTTGAACTTTCATTCCTTGCTTGTTGGAACGAAAACGCATCAAATGTTTAGACATCCTGATACCTACTTAATCTATAATTTTTGTACTTATTTTACATAGTTTATTAATGTACATATTTGTCATATTTTACTGTTTCGACGTAATTTATAGGAGCTTAAAAGTATCTTAAAGGCAACAATTTTTAGAATAAATATGTTCAACAATTATCGTAAAGGTTACGACATTTAGGTTTTAGTGTTATTGCTGCAAGATAACAATAATATGCCAGTCTACTTGTCTTTCATTCTATCTATCTTGCTTTAACCACGTTTGTAAGAACGAACTATTCTTATTTCTGCCTAAAATTTGAACTTTCAATTTTGACGAGTTAGCTATATTCGATATTCAGATCAATACAGTCAATTATATACTGATTATTATATTGATCATTTTAGATATAGGTTATAGTGATATATTAACTATAATACACGAGGTACATTTAGGCTAGTAATGGTATGTTGCTCGTTTTATCAAGTAATGGGCATTTAGTCGATACGCCACATTCCTTCACATAAAATTGAGTTTTGATCAATTAATACGCAAGAATAGATGCGACTGTCCGAGGACGATATTTCTTGCTAAGAACTGTTTTAATATGTCTGATATTCAAGGCTTTTGATTTCTACTTTTGATTCCCAATGCACGAAAGTATTATAATTGTTTTTATCCACCTAAATTCATTGATACCACACGTTAGCGCACGAGGAGAGATATACAAAATTGCCCCAAAATTGATATCGTGTTATTGATCTGATTCCATTATTCAAATTCAGGAGATATTTATTGAATTATCATTAAAGGATCTTGGAGGGTCATTTCTGGTGAAACCATCCGGTATTTTTCCCCTCTTAGGAAAAAGGTCATTATTTTCTGCAATAGGTTAGTAGTTTGAACGCAGGAGCGAAACTTAAGGGGGGGAGGATATTGGGGTGTGACACCCCTCCAAAAGACATTGGCAGGACAGTCAAAGGTCTTGTAGGGCAACGAAGTCATGGCGCAGTTGCGCAAAGGATTTAAAAAAAGAAAGAAAGACCAAAAGAACAAGATTAGTTGATCTAAATAATTCATTTCCTATGAGGTTTTTTATGTTTTACCCAAGAACATTTTGATTCTGTATTGATTTGTAAAGGTCAATACAAAATACGATGAATACTGTTCATAGCACCTGATCACAGCGGTATATACATTACATGCTGAATTATTATCTATAATTGTCATAAATATTGTGATTTCTAGTAGAATAGGCATAGTTAAACATATCGTAATCTTTTACAACCATAAATAAGTTAACTGGAGAAAATATTAATTCAAGATCTCTACTATGGCTAAGGATAATTGCTTATTTAAATCTAGCGATAGCAGGGATCCCCAGACTTTTTGGTGCGGATTTTCAGACCGATTTTTTAAAAAGCATGACATTACTCTTAAATCTTCTCCTAAAGTGCATGAAATGCCATTTCAGAGGCTGAAGATTTCAAAATTTTCTGGGGGAGCATGCCCCCGTACCCCCTAAAGGTCTCATTCCTTCAGCACTCGATACCAGTGTCACTGCATTCTTTAGCCCTCTTAATTCAAGAAAATGCTCCGTCGGCTCTCATAGCGCTGCAGGGCATCATAGTTTTTGGCAGGGCAATTCTACCAGACGCCCTCCCCCCCAACGAAAAGATGGTAGTTTCGCCTCTGTTTGAACGACTCGAGCAGTCAATGAAGTTGTTGAAATCCGAAAAATTCCTTTGCTTGGAAGCACAAAATAACTGGTTTAAATTGAGCAAATACAACAAAAATATGAATATTACTTACCCAAGCATTCTGTCACATTTCGGGCAAACCCCTCGACACATCCACACTTGCAAGATCCTTCGGTATTTATGCACTTTTCGTTTTTTGAACGTTTACAACCACAGTGCTGGGATGATTTGCATTCATCATCATCTAAGAGAACGTTTAAAGAAAATTCATAACATTCTACCTATAGTATGAAGCATTGTAGTGATTGAGTGAAAGTGATTTATATTAATATTATTAAAAACGTTAATACACACTAAAGTACAGGTGAACCAAATTTTAAAATCTTAAAAGCTTAGATCTTAATATAATGAACTTCGACAGAAGTTGCATTGGTATTTCAATAAACGAGACTCAATTACTCTAGCGATCAAAGTAAAATGACTGAAGTTTGACCGTTTAATTTTACAATTAAAAATTGGGACAGTTTTGTTCGTTTAATTTGCGCGGATCACTCGTGACAGGTAATGGCGCGGATGCCGATGGATCTTACCCGGCTGCGAATTTTGAATGAAAAGGAAAAACGTATGTCTAAATGTTTTACAATAAAATACCGGGATAGTTTAATTTGGGCAGGTTTCTAGTAGCAGGTAAAAGAAGCGAGTGCCGGTAAAAAGCGGCTTAATTTGTTTCGCTGGGATATATTTTTCCGTAATTTTCCCCGATAGCGAATTTTGAAAAAAAAAGAAATTCAGAGGAAATTTTTTACCAAAGTGGAAAGGAACAACATGGCGGCGAGTTTTGCTTTGCTGGTTGAATACTATCAGTAATATAAATGTTTTTACCTAATTTCTACAATGATTGCCAAGTATTAGCAACTTTCACGTTAAAAAGCACTCCGATTTACACCCATTACTTAGTAGTCAATAGAAGTATTTCCCAATAAATGTTCAAAATCAATGTCAGGAAAGAATTGTCCATCATGATCATCGAAAATTTTCTGAAATGTTTTATAAATTTCAGTGTTTAATAGCTTTCCCAATTTTGTTTTATACGCTTAAATTAATCAAATTTTGGGCAAGAAATATATTTGTTAACCATTTAAATCAGTAAATGTTTAATCAAATTACAATGATGGAGCCTGCTGATTTAGATTTGTTGCAATAGGATTAAAACCAGATTTTATGTGTATTGGTTACTGCAACATATAGATCATCATACAAAATACTGATCTATAAGTGCATGACAATGCTGAGAAATGAAAATTATGGCCAGGGAAATTACCAGCGCCATTTTCTAATGCCAAATTGGATTACCCGCTCCTTTTTCCATCCGCAACACGCAAAAAATACTGTAGAACATTCCTTAAAAAGTCCCACATTCAATGCATGCAATATATTCCAGATTTTGAAAAGATAATTTCACGTATACAAGAATACAATAGTTATTAGGTTTTCAAAAAGCCAGAGAACAGCTTTATCATGCTTAGTTACGAACTGGACTCTGCATTAAATGCTATATACTAGTTACTGATTTGAAGAGATGCAGTTATTCACTCATTTTCTATTTTCCTTTTTCAAGATTTCCCCTACACCGATAAATAAGCCGTGTAAAAATACTTTATGCAGATAATATGGTTGTGAATTGTATTGTATATACAATACGGCTGAAATATGTGCTCGTGACTGAAGTCCCATTGAAATAGCTATATCTCAAATTAAGCTAGGTAAACGAAGACTTCTATAACTAATATAGTCTGATTCTATGTCAGGAGCTGTACGATGAGAAATCTTCACGACATATATGCTTAAATAATTACTCGCATGTCCAGCTAGATATTACAAATTTGAAACCGCTATAAAACTGTTCCATAATATCATGCAGGTATACTACCAGAAAATAGCATTCGAATATATACGTCGTTTTCGGATGCATGGGTTAGATTATCCTTACAGCCGCACGCTGTGTCATACCTTCGAGATGTCGACACAAAAAAAAGCAGGAGCTGTGAGGATGAGTACAAATGTTGAGAAGGTGAAAAAAAGAAAAATTAGTTACCATGCTAATACATACGAGAATACGTACCAATACATGTCACTCCATCAAAATGGAATCCTTTCTTACACATACATCTGTAAGAACCTAGGGTGTTGTTGCATGAGACAGAAACTGTAAGATCACATGGGGATGACAAGCATTCATCGATATCTAAATAAAATATTGAGATTTTGAATAATATTATTGCATACATGAATACACATACATATAATATATATTAGTTATCCCACACCGGTTTTTCATAACTAATTTACAATAGATGCTAAAAAGATAGAAATTTGATACAATTACAAGAAAGTGTGAAACTTTCATCCAGAGTTATATAATTAGATTACCCACCACAGTAAGCCTGATTACCCTGTTTACGTTAATATTATGCTGTCAAATAAATTTTCTCGGCGCAGGGACTCCGGATCATTTTTTTGGATTGGGGCGCTAAAGATATTAAAGGACGCGGTGGCACTAGTAACGAATGCTCAATGATAGAGACATTTAGGGGGTATGGGGGCATGCCCTTCAGAAAGTTTTGAAATCTATAGTCCCTAAAATGCCATTTCATCAAAACTCTCTGCAAATGTTTAATGTTAAAGCAGCTGACTACCCAGGCCGTAACCATCTGGGGACTGAATCTCGTCCCACTCTCCTTCAGGACCACTTTCGACATATGTATGTTGGGGGGCGTATGCACAATATATTACAGCAGCCAGCGATTGTATTTCCGGAACTCTAGGAAGCCTCAGAGATAAAAATGTTCTATGAGAGCATTGGCCAGGACTCCCTAATAAACTAACGCCTTCGGCGATCGCTTGCCCCACTGCCGACTCAACAATTTCTCGATGACGTCATAAATTGACTACCAAACATATGCGACGAATCACTATTTACCGTCAAGACTGAAGAAAAGAGAATTAAAGTGCCTAAGTAGGTACCTAAAACATTTGTATTTTTAAAATGACCTGAAAAATAGCGCCAAAAGTGCGACGAGTTCCTGTTGGAGTTAACTAAACATTAAGCCTTAGAAATAGCAAAGAACTTGTTTCGTAAATTTACCAATATTTCATTTTCTTATCTAGTTCTTTCACACAAACAAATTAGCCACGTGCACCAGCCGCGCATTATCAATTCGTATTTTATGAGTATTCAGATAGTTCAACATCTTCTGCGACATATTTTCCCTAAACCAGGTTTTTATTCGTTGTGTGGTAGAAAAAAGACCTCTCGCCAGTTGCGCTAGTTTCAGAATTGACCAATAGAAGTTTGCAGATGATAACTTCACCAACATTTGCTTCACGTTGCGGTCCACACTTTTTACGGCGTCTTGGACTTCAGCAAAAATTTTAGGTTTTTCTCCTTCCTGGGTACTTTGAATATTTCTAGTTGTAAAAGAGGGAACTCTTCTTTTATATCTTCACAGCAAAATTATTTTACATTATGCTAACTCAAGGGAAATGGCTTACAATATGGAAGCTCTTAACAGTGTAGCTTGTAATTTCGCAAATTAAGCTTTAAAACTGGGCTTTTCAAAACGTTCGTTAATCGCTAATCTGGTGTATATATAGGATGTTTTCTTCACTGTAACGTCTTTATACTTGTGAAAACCTATAATATGTTAAATTTGTGGGTATTCTAGGATGTATGTATGACGACTTGTTTATGGGGCGGTGGGGACGGGGCTAACGGCGGCAAGCCCTCCTCCTCCACGGTCCCTAGCTTCGATCTAAAGTCTCTAAGTTACTTAACACCATTCACTTAACACACTTGAGATAATTAAAATTTACCATACATGACTTGATAAAGTTCGGGAAAATGCAGCTGAAGCTCACAACATTTCGTAGCATTACGTAAATCGTTTCTCACAGGTACAGAAATCGTCTGATTTTCACTTAAAACCACTCAAAAACATAAGATTGACCAAAAACAGCATGAAACCTCCAACTCTCTATATAAAGCATATATAAGTGATCACAACAGTCTTGTGCAATCTTCCCTATGATTGTTTTGCCGACTGCATTATGGTCAAAGACAACAATGTAACGCAATAAAGAAAATTTAGAAAAATCCCCCCGCTACGTATAATTTGCACCTAGGATATTTCTAACAGCTCTTTCATCAAGCAATATTTATATAATCTGGCAGACCAAACTTGTTTGATTGAACGATAAAAGGATTATAGTAATATGATCGAATTAAGCTCTATAAATAAATTACGTTTGGCCCACGTCGGTTCTATATTTTAGGATTTGGATGTCATTAGATGGCCTTGTAAGCCGGCCACTACTTGATAATCTGCTTCGGAAGTGCTCAGTTATAAAAGTAGGGTCAGTAGCTTTAATGCATTTAAAAGCCATGAATGATGCATCACGTAAATAGGGTTCCTTCGACAGTGGAAGCCACTTCAGTTCCATCAGACTGATGGAGTTTTATTATCATGCAAAATTTTAGACACATACCATCTTTTTATTGTTACTCTGCGAAGCTGTACAGTAAGTTTAGAAAAACGAGTAACGTTTAATACGTAAATATAATGTTATGTTTATTGAGCACAGTCGCCCTAATTACTTCATTTATATGCACTATACTACATATAAATTCTTACCGCAATAGATTGGTTCATTGTCCTCTAGGGGATTCCAGTCAAGGTTTTCAAGCAGATCAACGGATCGAACATCGTAGGTTGCCCCAGAAATTACCGTTGCGGGGCGGTTTTGATATTTTTGAAGTCTATTTTTTAGGCCAATTCCACAATTGTCCCAGAGTGGGCTGCAGTAATCAAAGTAGGGTTGAACAAAAGCACCATATAACAGTTTTAGGGCCGGTAATGGAACAAAAGGTTTAACACGTCTTATTGCCCCAATTCCAGCACCAACATTTGAACATATGGTGTCAATATGTTTTTGCCCAGGTAAATTTCTCGTCTAAATTCTTGCCTAGGCACGGATAGGTATCAGTCCTTGGTGTCGGAGTATTATTTATTAGAATAGGGTTGCTAGATATCTTGTTTTTAATATTATATGATGAACCAGTAAACATGTATTTAGACTTTGTAGGGTGAATTTGAAGCTTGTTATGTACCATCCACTTGTGGACATTTTTCAAAATCAATGTTTACTTTCGCTACGAGGTCAGCGCAATCGTGTGAAGATGCATATATTTCAGTGTCATCAGCATAGAGAGATGGAATTGAGTATTTTAAATCGTCTGGCATGTCATTTATATATAATAGAAATAACAAGGTGCCTAAGATCGACCCTTGTTGAACTCCACATTTTAGCTTTTGTGTCCTCGATAATTGTGCATTTACCATGCACTGTTGCTCTCTGTTATTCAAATACGATTGGAACCATTTTAATTGGATTCCCGAGATGCCAAAATAATTGTGCATTTTGTCTAATAGTATTTAATGATTAATAGAATCAAAAGCTTTTTTAATATCAAGAAACACGACCAATTCAGTGTTCCATTATCCATATTTCTAAGCCAATCGTCGCACATTTGTATTAATGCAGATAATGTTGAGTGTTTTGGCCGAAACCCCAATTGAAATTTGGATAAAAAGAATTATCAGAAAGAAAGTCATACAACTGTCGAAAAACCTCTCTCTCAAACACTTTGCTTACAATTGGTAGAATAGATATCGGCCTATAATTTTCACATTTTCGTCTGTCTTCTAATTTGTAGATTGGAATTACTCGTGCTCGTTTCCAGTCATCAGGATAGACTCCAATTTCGAGTGATAGATTAAAAATGTGCATCAACGACGGAGCAATAATATCTGCAGAGAGCTTGAGAACTTTAGCTGAAATTTATTTATTTATTAACTTTTATTTATTTATTAACTTTACAACCATACATAAAATAGATTAAACCACTACATAATATGGTTGAAGGTATGGTCAACAGGACATGAATAGCCCCATGTGAAGATCAACCTTTATGAAAACAAACTATAACAAACATAAATCAAAGACGAGAACAAATATAATATTTACAGAAAACATGACGAATTACGAACAACAGCTTAAGTTGAAAGAGCGGCACTTAGAACAGAATGTTTTCCAAGTGCGCATTCTGTTTACATCGAAAGATGAATGAAGTAGAGAAGAGTAATGGACAGTTAGTCTGTTTTTAAAGGAGGAAACGGATGAACTATTACGAATGGTGGGAGAGAGATTATTCAGAGAAAGACAATTCGGTTGAAAAAAGAGTTCCTAAAGAGAGAAGTCCTGCAATGATTAACATGAAGCAAGTTGTCCGAACTTGAACGGGTGTGAGACAAGCTGTTTGAAGAAAAAGTGACGAAAGAGGAGATATCTAGGTCGAAGAGACCATGCTTACATTTAAAAAAGAAGACGAGATCCTTTAGTTCCAACCAGTAGGATATTGGTAATAGATTAAGCTTCTTAAGGCGTTCAGGATATGGCAGCTCATAATCCTGAAGGATAAATTTACTAGCTCGTCTTTGAACACCCTCGATGATCGCAAGATCACGTGACGATCCTTGGTGCCCAGATCTCACTACCATATGACAGATGAGATCGGATGAGAGCAAGATAAAGAAGCCTACGGCAGCGAATATCAGACATTTGCGTACAATTCCTACGAAGAAAACCAAGCATACGATTGGCTTTTGCAGTGCAGCTGGCGATGTGAGGGGACTACTTTAGGTCATTACTGATAACAACACCCAAGTCTACTTGGTTAGCTATGCTCTTAACTGGATCGTTGTTAAGAAAGTAGCAATGAGTTGGAGGGTTACGTTTGCGGGATATCCTAAGTAGGAGCGTCTTCGAGACATTAAATTTCATTTTCCAGTTAAGTGACCAGTTGGACATAGCGTCCAGGTCAAGCTGAAGGAGATCACGATCAACTGGTGATCGTATAGCACGATAACACTTGCTGTCATCAGCAAAAAGTGCAACGGTACTATTATTGGTTACCTCTGGAAGGTCATTAACATAAAGAATGAATAAGAGAGGACCTATTACACTACCTTGTGGCACCCCAGAGGTAACATTAAGATAAGATGAGGAAGCTCCTTCAACGACAACACACTGTTTGCGATCACGAAGGTAATCAGCAAACCAGTTAAGAAGTGGACCTGAGATTCCAAACGATTTAAGTTTGAACAAAAGTTTGCTATGGGACACCGAGTCAAACGCTTTAGCAAAGTCGAGATAAATCAGGTCTGTTTCCTTTCCAGAGTCAAGAGTACGACCAAGGTCGTGAAGTACACTCAAAAGTTGAGTAACACACGACCTTTTGCAACGAAAGCCGTGTTGAAGATCGTACAAGGAGTTTTCAACAAAAGAAGAAACCTGATTGAAAATTAAACGTTCAAGAACTTTTGAGACTTGAGAGAGTAAGGAAACTGGTCTGTAGTTAGTGACCTCATGAGTGTCATCCTTTTTGGGTATAGGCACAACATTAGCAACTTTCCATTCAGAAGGAAAAACACCCTGCTGAAGAGATAACTTAAAGAGAGCAGTCAAAGAAGGGGCAATTACCTCAGAACATCGCTTTAGAAGGTAAGCTGGAATACCATCAGGACCAGTAGCCTTAGAGGGTGACAAATTGGACAACAAAGACTGAACATCGGATTCAGATACATTTAGTGAGTCAAGAGAGTTAGAAGCTGAACTAGAGGGAGTGAAAAGGGGTGAAGAACTTGTGTCGGAGGTGAAGACTGACGTAAAAAATTGGTTAAAGCCATCCGCTTTTTCCTTTGCAGAAAAAAGTTTCTGACCTTCCAACTTCATCACGTCAGGGATCGAGGATTTCGAGGATTTACATTTAAAGAATCTCCAGAATGATTTAGGGTTATTATACACATTTTCGGACAGTCCAGAGAGATATTCTCTCTTCTTGGAATTTATCCAACACTTGACGTGTTGCCGAGTTTTGCGGAATTTCTTCCAAAGTTCAGGCGAGTTCTTAGCCTTAGCCTTTCTTCTTAGTGACTCTTTCATCTTAATGGCGTGAAGAAAGTCCTTGGTGATGTATGGGGGTGTAAAAGAACGCTTGAGCTTTGTTTTGGGGATGAAAAGGTCAACAGCGGCGAGGAAAGCGTTCTTCCACTTAGCCCAGGCAAGATTAACGTTGTTACTTTCGTTTAGGACTGTATCAACTAGTGGAGTGTTCCTTAGACTGTTAAATAGGCCAACGAAATCACCCTTAGCATAATTATAGACCACACGTTCGGAGGATTGTTTAGGTTGTTGATGGAGTTTTAGGTCGAAAAATATAGCTTTGTGATCAGAGGGTAGAGAGATAGAGTCGTCATCAGTAACTTCGAAGTTTTCGGTCAAATATTCATTTGTAGTTAGAATCAGGTCGATGAGGTTGTTACCGCGGGTAGGTGAGTTAATCAATTGCAGATAACTAAACTCAGTGATGCTATCAATGAAACCAGTTTCTGAAGCTGAGGTAGAGAAACCTGAACCGTTAGACCATTGGATATTAGGGTAGTTGAAGTCGCCAATTAGAACAACATCTTTGAATTGCGATTCTTGGACAAATTTTAGAAAGCGGGTTAGTTCATTTAGGAAAACATTAGTGGAGTCGGGTGGACGGTAACAGACAGCAACAAGTACTTTACAAGACGAGGAGATAATAACCAGAGATACAAGTTCCAACGAGTCTGAAACGAAGCCAGAAGGTTCAGTTTTGACTGTATCTTTTACGGCAAGCAGAACACCACCGCCCCGTTTACCAGTTCGACGATCTCGCCGAACTAGCTTGTATCCAACAGGCAAGATTTCATCATCACGCACATTGACAGTGACCCAAGTCTCCACCAAAGCAATCACATCTACACTATTGCCATAAACAATGTCATGTAGATAAGAAAGCTTATTCACGACGCAATTAGTTGTAGGGTTACGATGATTCGCCTTCAGACTTCTGACGTTCTGATACAGAACATTAAACGAAGAACGGGATTTAGGATTGGTAAGTCCTCGCACATTAGGTGATGATGTAGAAATGCTGCAGTCAGGACCGGGATTAGTAGAAATGTCATTAGATAAAGATATAAGTATCAGGGAGATGGAAAAGTTCATGGCAATATGAAGTCCACGGATTAGTTTCATATTTGACGAAAGAGGCTTGGTGGAGTTTGAGCGACGATTAATACGAGAATGTGAATATTCATTCATATTGGGATTTGCCAATAACTGAGAAACATACAAAGTTTCACAGTTGAGATACGCTGGTGTAGAGTGGGACAAGTCTCTAGTAAAACTTGACAAGTATACGAAAATATGCAAAATAACGAGTAAATTACGCGGAGACAACGTTAATGCGACATACGCCATAGTAGATCACGCGAAAAATATCAGGGGAAATCCCGCAGCAGTTGAAATGTTGAAATTATAGAAGACCAAAGTCTCAGGTTACGATGGCCAAGGGCGAAGTTCAAACAGAGACGCTCTTGCAATAATAAACAATCATGAATAATTAGGAAAGCGTTAAATATGGTGATCACAAAATCAATTCTTATATCCCAAATAACTGAACAATATAATAGTGTCACGATCTGCAATTCTATGGCAGAAAATTCACTTTAAACGGCTGACAGTTCACTTTAAACGGCAGACAGACGATTACAAGTTAACGTAGTAACCATGACAAACGACGCTTGATATAGCTGGCCAATACAATTAATTTCCAACCGTCGAAAAGATAAAATAGATGTAGTTTAAAATCTCTATATCCAACCGACACCAAAACTTGACAGGATGACAGGAACACAGAACGTAGTTAACGGAGAGACTTTAAAACAAATCCAATAAACGGTTGACGAGATAATGACAATAACGCAAAATTCAGGATTAGTAGTGAGACGCAACGTCAACTGACGACCAAGACGAATAATCCAAAATAAATGAACAAATCCAACGATAAACTGAACAATAACTATATCCACTTAATTCTCTGGGATTTTATACTCAGTTTAGCACCACGTTTGATTGAATATAAAAAAGATAGAGGTCGTAAAGGATCGAAAAAAGCGAACAAGCTACAGTTATTTTTAAAGACAAGCGGATCTTCCCGTGTTGATCTTTAATAAATTAACATTATCAGAGTCAGAGCTTCCGAACCAAACTGAATTATTGTTGGTTACGACTTCCATTTTAAACATAAGAATTTAACTTTGGAAAGATGAATGTGTGTTTATTCTTACGTTATATATTTTATTCTGCTTTCGTTTAATAATATTTATAGTTTTCCGCATTTGTTTACGCTTTATATACGTGTATCGAAGCTAATACGAGAAGTACTTTCAGACAATCTATCGTTGAGAGGTTGGCTTTCTCGAGCAATAATTTGATTCTTATGAAATATTTTTGATTTCCTAATCTAAACAGAGAAGTAGTTATCTTCAGTACAATTGAGAGAAGCTTTTTTACAGACAATCTATGAATCGTTGCCCGCAATTTTGTTGGCAGCAGAATATTTTTCACAGCGTCCAGCTTGAACAACAAACAGAAGCATTCTCTTCGATAGCGTTTATATTACTCTTGATATATATTTCAGTTATTGTCCATAAGATTGCTGTTTTTTTGTGGTTGAATATATCCTTCTTCAGAGAGCTGCATGTAGCTTGCAGGATTGTCTCTTCCTTGGATTCTCAACACTAAATTGTCCAATGTGAGGAATATAATTAACATATTGATGTTCTGGATTCAGCCTTTCAGGACTCTTCCTTTATGTTTTACAGTATAAGTTCCACTTTAGGATAATATTTAGATAAGCTTCATAGATAGGACGGTTTATTGTCTACGTGTAGATGGTTGCTTAGTACTTGATGTAGGAATGAGATCCGATGTGTCGAGAACTCCCTCATGTTTTTTTTGTAGTCTATCAATCTTTCCCTGGTGCGTAAAGTTACTATAGCATGCATGATGCCACTTTATATTTGTACAATTTTTGTTATTGCTAATTACACTAAGTACCCTATAGACAATGCTACTTAATGTAACGTCGTTGTATTTTTTCTCTCGATCGCAGATTGGACCACTTTGCTTCTTCCATCTGCCGAAGAACAACGCAGGTCGCTGGCATTTCCAGTTTGGCAAAACAAACAAGCATCTAAAGACTCCTTCTTCTTTGTTAAAACCGGAACTGGGACTATATTCGGAGGTTTACGTTTCGAACCGGATGCCATTTTGTAATTATTTATTTTAGCAGCTTTTTTGTTCAACTAAGAACACTTTAAAATAAATATAATCCTGTCGAATCGGCAATCTCAATCTGTCAACACCCCAACCCAAGTCCCAACATAAACCTGTCAACACCCACTCAAAAACGAAATAAAATAAAATATATAACTTACATTATTGTAATAATGAATAGCAACAATAAAATTTTAAATATTATACAAACTTTGTGTTGTTTTCCTTGTGGATCGTTCCCAAATATCGCTTGATTTCGCTAAATATTTAGATCGAAGGAATTTGAATGCAATCCGCCGGAAGCAATGTGCCAGGGGCATGTGTTGATTCACGTGTTCTCATTGGCTGGGTTATTATAACCAGGCCAATCACAAGAAAGAGGCATAACGAAGTTGTTGCTATGGAAATTAACTTGGAATTTTCAAGCAAGATCGTAGCGCGTAAAATCGCTGCAGGAAACCTCAACATTTTTAGATAAAGAGTTCGAACCTCGGATGGCAACCGGCCTAGTCGTCTTTGTCAAAGCCTAAGCTACATTTATGAGGTGGTTGAGAAATACATTCTCTCTTGGAACGTGGATGTGTTCTTATCTTCATAAAGCATGAGAACTTACGACGTAGGATGGCAACGCTACGATGACGATCAAAACAAACTGCTTCAAATAAATTATTGTAAAGAAAACTTGTCGTGCATTATTAATTGCATGGATTTGATACAGTTTGGGGAGTTAGCAGGGGCTTATGTTTGAGAATATTTTTATTTCAGTGCTGAGGTCAGGTACCATTTCTCCCGTCTTCAAATGCATAGGTTGTACTCATTATGTAAATAGCTGTGACTTCCCTAAACAGAGCGAGGACGACGTCAAAAGTCTCACGTGTGATTTTGATTATTAATTTCCTTCCCAAAATATTATGTATTTGATTGTACTAATACAGCGTCGTCGTCACGTCGCCGTCCTCCACCGTAAGCTTTCTACGGTACAACACTTGATTCTAAAACGCGGAGGTGGACCAAAATGACTTGATCATTTGACGTCGAATGTATTCTCCATGATAACTGGTTGAATTTGTGCTCGAATAATATTTCATTAGAATTTTGCACTAATTTTTCATCTAACCTAAAAGAAAATTCTCTCTAGTAAAGATTTTCAAATTCCTTAAGATTTTTCATTTCCCGGAAAACTCGCTATTTTATCCTGTTTAACAAAAAAGTCTATTGTGAGCAGCAAATCTAAAAACCGTCTTAGCGTTCACATCGTGTTAGTTAAATTTATGCCATTCGCATGAAGATAACCAACTTCGATTACCAACCAGGAGAGATAAATACTGCAATCACACGTTATCTACAGGTGTGTTCGAAACTCTATATCAATACAGATATTTCCCGAAAGTTAATTCTGTAAAGATATGTCAAAACATTACTGCTATCATATACGAATTGCTAAGTATACATTACATATACCTGTACAAGACCGTCCAGTAAATGAGAAACCCATATCACACTGACAAGAGTTGGAACCATTGCTGATTATACAGTAGCCGTGAATACATGGAACATCTTGGCATCCTTGTCCTGTCAATAAAATCGTAATTTTAGGGACACTTGTTTGTTATAATACGTATAAATTGTCTTAGTAAACCTTAGACGTTCAAATGTCTCAGGAGGTTTCACGCGGTTTCAGATATGCAAGCACATACGTTTACAAGACGGTAGAACCACTCACCAAATAGAAATATATATTATAATTGGATCTAGTATTTCGCTTACGTTCGTTGTGCAAGTATTTTTCTGTTTATTAATTTAAAACCTAGGACAGCACAGCCACAATTTCGTTGTACGACATGTATTTTCGAGTACAGTCCAGAACTGAAAATTTATGTTAATTCCTGCAGACAAATATCGGGAATCACATAAATGGCAATTCTATTTGCGCGTAAGCGTTTTACTCCCAATGTGCAAACATTTTTTAATATAAAGTAGTGTGACGCCTCCTCATGTTTGTGCATGCGGAACTTATTTGAATTGTAAATATGCGATATAAAAGTGCGTGTGTGCGTAAATAAAGTGTGATTATTGATAAGTACGTTTGAACTGTTGGTTTCTTAAGTTGGCTTGCTCGCTACATTTGGTAGCAGGAAATGCTTTGTTAAATTTTCGTTAGATAACGATGTCGAAGGAAAGGCGAGGCCAACTAAGAGAAGAAATTGAAGCTTTTTTGGTCATTGAAAACCCAGGAGAACGCTTGACTGACCACGAAGCAAGTCCACGGTTTTCCGAATATATTGGCGATGAAATACATGTCGTAGAGAAGCTACAAACCGTAAAAGACGGCCTGAACGACATAAAGCAAAGTCAGGCGGAGTTAAAAGAAATGAACGAGCGAATCTGTCGCAATAATCGACGGTTAGTCGAACGAGTAGAAGTATTAGAAGCCCGCGAGCAGAAAGCCGCCCAAGTCAAATAGACCTTGAAACCCGCTGCGATGTTCTCGAAGGTAACATTGAAAGGCTAACGGTGGACTCTAGCCGAATCCCGGCGTTGTCTTATAAAGAAATAGAGCGTCGTGTTGAGAAGTCGAATGAGGAAATTCAAGATGTTCGTGCTAGCTTTGCCGAAAGTTTCGAACAGTTGCTTTCCCTGGTCGAGAAGCTTGATACGCAAGTGCGCTCAACAGAAACCAATTTACAATGCAAAATTGACGAAATAACTCAAGTTGGTTTATCCGAAAGCCCGAAAGCCCGATCTACGGAGAGGAAATCTACAAGACAAGACATGTTGCCTAAACAAACGAGTTCTAGTCCTGTTATCGATCTTCGCACAGATCCACGTAACATCACGCAGAGAAAACATAAGCCCATTCAATCTGCGCCGAAATTCGATGCCAGCTCGTCGTAGGAAGTATTCAAAGCGCAGTTCGAAATAGCAGCTGAAATAAATGGGTGGGAAGAAGATGACAAAGCTGTTTTCTTAGGCTCTACGGCTCTAGTTGGAAGGGCTGCACTGGGGCTGAGTAACTTGTCTAATCGTGAACGGCGGGATTACAAAACGTTGGTACCCGTTTTGACTACACGCTTTGGAATGGCCTACCAGTCGGAGTTAGCAAGAGCTAAATTGAAATGCAGGGGAAAGAACAAAGAAGAATCTATGGCAGAGTTGGCGGAAAGTGTGGAGACTTTAACTCGAACTGCATATCCCGACGCTTCCACAGACCTGCAAGAGTTATTGCTAGCGATAATTTCATTGATGCTTTGCCTGACGACGATACGTGGTTAAGAATTCGACAGTTAAGACCGCCATCTCTACAAGTAGCTCTCGAAAATGCCATGGAGTTAGAGTCTTTTCAACTGGCTTCGCGACACCGACAAAGATGGCAACGTGGCTCATCGTGGGGCGTCCGCAAAGTAGAAGATACTACGCCTCCTGCCTCTACAACGAACGAAGAAAAATCAAGCATTGAGCGTCTTGAGAAAATGGTGGATCAACTGCTGAAAGAGTTAAAAAGACGACCTCGACGTTCACCGCCTCGAATTGCTTCGGGTGGGTCACTGAGATGTTGGAACTGTGGTCAGTGGGGTCATTTGCAACGAGATTGTTTGCACGATGGGACGAAAGAGTCGTGGGAAGGAAGAGAAGACACAGGACCACGTCAACAACTCCAGGAGAAGTAGGGAAACGACGAATGGTACGTCGACTCAGAAGGGCATGGGTTGGCCGAACAAAATTCAAAGCATACCGCTAACAGAGATGTTGAAGTGAAAGCATGTGGTGGTTCACTAACTGTAGATGGTCTTATTGAAAATATCCCTTGCCAATTTACGATTGATACCGGAGCTGACGTAACTATATTCAGTTCTCGTTTGTATGACATGATAAACTGTGTTGATGAGTTAGAGACAATTACAGATGGTGAAGTGCTCAGATGTTTAGATGGGAAAAGAATACCAGTGGGCGGTAAAGCAATTTTACGGATAGGATTGGGTGAAAATATATCAATACAAAATGTTTGGATTGCACATATACAGGAGGACTGTATATTGGGTTCTGACTTCCTGAAGAAAGAAGGTTGTATGATTGATTATCCACGCCAAGTCCTGCGATTGGGGAATACGGAAATTCCTATGCGTTCAGGTAACAAGCAAGTGAAATGCCTGCGTTTGGTTCTGGACCGGTCCGTCAATGTACCAGGATATACGGAGATGATTATCCCGGTCAAAGTTGAAGGACCCAGGGGTGACTGCTTTTGGGGAACCGTGGGACCATCAAGGTGCTGTAAGAAAAACAATAAGATTATGGTCGGAAGAACATTGGTTGACTAGGAAAAATAATACATTTTTGTTCGTGTGGCATACCTCGCCGCCGGTAGGCAAAAGTTAAGAAAAGGATTCGAACTTGCAGTGCGTGAACCTGTCGCCAGTATAACCACCAGAGTAGCTGACCGATGAGAACCGCAAGAATCATTTGACACATCATCGTTACCTGCTCACTTGGAACCTCTTCTAGAAAGAACTACGGAAGGTCTAGACGAAGAACAAACCAGGAAAATAGCCGAAATTCTTACGAACTACCAAGATGTGTTTTCGAAGGGACAGGGAGACATTGGTCGCGCGACAGGCGCCTACCATAAGATCGATACCGGAAATGCATTGTCCTTGAAACAAGCACCTAGACGACTTCCAATTGCAAAGAGACAAGAAGCCGAGAAGGCAATTGACGAGATGGAGAAACAAGGTATCATCCAACCATCGACCGGTCCATGGAGTTCGCCATTGGTTCTTGTGAGGAAGAAAGATGGAACAACACGGTTCCGCGTCGGCTATCGACGACTGAATGACGTCACGCGAAAGGACTCATTTCCGTTGCCTCGTATCGACACCACTTTAGATGCCTTGAGCGGCTCTCGTTGGTTTACCACTTTAGATCTAAAAAGTGGATATTGGCAAGTGGAACTGGATGCCAAGGCCAAGGAGAAGACCGCGTTTGCTTTTGGAAAGGGACTTTGGCAGTTTACTGTTATGCCATTCGGCTTGTGTAATTGCTCGGCGACATTCGAACGGCTTATGGAGACGGTGCTTGAGAAATTCCCGTGCGAAACCTGTCTGGTGTATCTCGACGATATTATTGTCCTTGGGAAAGATTTTGATGAAGAGCAAGAAAATCTTCGACAGGTGTTCGACAGGCTGCGATGCGCTGGTCTTAAGCTGAACCCGAAGAAGTGTAGTTTATTCAAAACCCAGGTGGTCTATCTGGGGTATGTGGTTACCAGAGATGGGACTAAAGCTGATCCAGAGAAGGTTGAAGCGATAAGATCCTGGCCAGCACCGTTAAACGTTCACGAACTCCGCAGTTTCCTGGGACTATGCTCCTATTATAGGCGATTTGTTTTAAATTTCGCGAAGATTGCTCAACCCTTACACGTCTTGACACAGAAGAATGTACCGTTTCACTGGGACGAGAATTGTGCGCAAGCGTTTGAATCTTTGAAGCAACACTTGATCAACACTCCAACGCTGGTATACCCTGATGTAAATCAACCTTTTGTTTTGGACGCGGATGCGAGCAACATTTCCATTGGTGCAGTTCTCTCGCAAGTTGTAAATGGAGACGAACATCCGATTGCTTATTTTAGCAGAACACTTAGCCGACCAGAAAGACAGTATTGTGTGACAAGAAAATAACTGCTAGCAGTTGTAAATGTTGTTGAATACTTTCACGCTTATCTGTATGGAACTCATTTTCTTGTGCGTACCGACCGCTCATCCCTGTAATGGCTTCTTCGTTCAAAGAATCCTGAAGGACAAATGGCGCAATGGATTCAAAAACTGGGACAATATGACTTTGAAATGAAGCATCGGAAAGGCAAACTGCACGAAAATGCAGACTCGCTCTCAAGAAGACCCTGTGGCGAAAATGGATGCGGATACTGCGAAGGAGATAAACGAATTGCAGGGTAGAGAAGAAGAATCTGAACATGATTTTCCTGGCCCGATGGCTAAAATAGCGAGAACGACTGTTTCTGAAGCGGCAAGTGAAGAACTTGGACCACAATTTTCCAGAGAAACTCAACTAAAAGATCCCGATATTCGGATAATCGTGCAATTGATGGAAGAGTCCGACGTAAAGCCAGCATGGCAGGAGATTTCGTCACATAACCTTGCAGTAAAGGTGTATTGGGGACAGTGGAGCTCGTTACAAATAATCGAAGGGAAGCTGTACCAATGCCTCGATACTGTGCCCCCGAGATACCACGGAAACAGTTGGTTGTTCCTAAGGAAAGTCGAGTGACTGTATTACAGAAATTGCACAATAGCAGGACTGGAGGACACTTTGGAGTGGCGAAAACACTCGGGAAAGTGAAAGAACGATTTTTCTGGCCGCACTGCAGATGTGATATAGAAGAATGGTGTAAGAGCTGTGAAAAATGCGCTTCGCGGAAAGGGCCCAGCAGAAGACCGAAAGGACCTATGAAACAGTTTAATGTGGGAGCTCCGCTAGAAAGGATAGCGATTGATGTTCTTGGTCCTCTACCCACTTCGGAAAAAGGGAACAAATATATCCTGATTGTCGGTGATTACTTCACTAAATGGGTCGAAGCGCACCCTTTAGAAAACCAGCGGGGGAAGTTGTAGCAGATGTACTTGTGACATAATTCATTTCAAGGTTTGGTGTTCCACTTCAGCTGCACTCCGACCAAGGGAGAAATTTTGAATCCCGAATCCGACGGTATGGTCGAAAGATTCAACAGGACACTATATAGAAAACCAATTGGCTATATTTAGCGAGCAACACCAAAAAGACTGGGACGAGCATATTCCATTATAATTTATGTCATATCACTCCACAGTTCATGAAAGCACAAGACAAACGCCTGCAAACCTAATGTTCGGACGAGAATTAAATTTGCCAATTGATATTTTGCATGGAAGACCACTGGAGGAGAGATGCGTTGATATTGATGATTATGTCACCAAACTGCAAAGAAGAATTGAGAATACGCACGAATTTGCGCGTATAAGAATTCGGGCTGCGAGTGATAGAATGAAGAAAGGGTACGACGTGGGAGTATCTCATGACATTTTTCAGCCTGGTGATCTAGTTTAGCTCTTCAATCCAAAACGCAAGAAAGGACTGTCCCCGAAACTTACGTGCGACTGGGAAGGACCATACCTTGTCATGAAGAGGATCTATATGAATTACTATATAGAGTGAGAAAATTAACACGCGAGAAACCACGCGTAGTTCACCGGAATAGACTTTGGCGATATTTTTTGAAAACGGACTAAATTGTTATATACTATTCGGGACGAACAGCTTTATAAGGAGGGGGCAATGTGACGCCTCCTCATGTTTGTGCATGCGGAACTTATTTGAATTGTAAATATGCGATATAAAAGTGTGTGTGCGTAAATAAAGTGTGATTATTGATAAGTACGTTTCACCTGTTGGTTTTCTTAAGTTGGCTTGCTCGAAAATGTAAATTTTGTCTGGCAAGGCGATATATGGCAAGAATACGACTGGAAATGGTTTTATGACTATTAATAAGCGTGTGATATCTCTCTAAAGTCCCTTTCGAAGCATGTTTGAACTAGGGAGTTAAATCCTGGAAAACAATATTAATTGAACGTTGACAAGTGTAGTTTCTTGATTTATTGTAGACATGATCAAGGATAGCTACTATGATAAAATACAAGCAATTTCATTTCCGCTAAGAATCCATCATCACCGCCGCCATATACTTGACGACACTATTTTGACAAGCGTCCCTAACGGATAAAAAGAACATGCAATCCAGATAATTTATTCCCAATCAGAGTACAAAAAATGGTTTTCTAACGCAATGAGTTGCTTCTATGTAGCCGTATCATAGGTATATCAAACTATGTAAGTTTTCTTTGTTTTAACAGGGGGGAATCGCGACGAGACCTATAAATGTGGGGGGCATAAAATTGTGGGAGTGTTACAAAATTTCACTAATGCTGGGTTATGTATATAGATATATCCTTAAAATGTATTTATTCTCCTGAAACTTGCAATTAGGTAAAAAAAAGCTTTATAGTGAATACCAGGAATTTGCAGTCACTCAATTTAAAAACCAGTTCAAATTCAGGTTCCCAATGATCTTTCTTAAAAAAATGACCATCACTAATATCGTTTGATGTGTATTACGGGAATGACGATGTGCGAGAAAAAAGAACTCGAAGTTCAAAGGAGTTCGACGGAAAGTCTGCATTCGCTGGCTATCACTAACTGATACAAAGAAATAATAAAATTGAAAATAGTTTTATAATGTTTTACAATGCATGCATTTCACATGCCCGTCCGTGTTGGAAAGATGATTGTATAATCACAAGTTTAACAAGACGATTATTAAAGATTCTAAAATCAATATTCAATAGACTCTGTTTATTTTTAGTTATTCTGGTTATATTATTTTCAGATTGTTTTTCATTTGTAGGATTTTGAAAAACTCACAATGTTGCAAGTTTAAAGTACATCCGTTACAAAAGAAACAAGAATTAAGTAGGCGAAGACAGGGTAGCCCAAAAGAAAGCAGAAGGCTTATCAAATTGGGCTCCTATATCTTATAAACTTAGGTCGCGATCACACTAGCGCTTGTGCTTGGAAATTACCACCGGATTAGCGTGCTTGCATGAACACCATACCAAGCTCGTGCTAGAATGTAAGCCAATCACGTCGCGGTCACACTAGAAAAGTACTGCTTGCTTGTTCGTTGTTGTTGACAGATAACTTATCTAATAATCTAAAAGTCCATTAAAAATATTTTTTGGGGATTTCGTATAAAGTTTCAGTTTTAAATATTGAGATGGAGAACGCAAGATGGAGAACGCTTCTTTGCTATTGCTTTATTACCAATATCAAAGAACGCGCGTTTCTGCAAGACTGCAGATCGCTTCGCGCGTAAACATCCAATTGGCCTCGAACGAGCAAAAGCAGGATTGCTTTCGTTTATACCAAAAGGGTTGGAATACAAGAAAGCAGCATCGTTTCGATCATCGAATCCATCTGAACTACTTGGCGTCTGCGACATTTTTTCTCACAAAATTTCCTACTCGAATTGCAGTGTTGGCGCGTTAATATTGCGAAGATAAATAAAATATTTCGAAACTACCGCTTCTATCTCTATATAAATTAAAATGACATGTCCAAATTGCCTGTCTATTTTCCTCTTAAAACTGAAAACTCTATTGGTTAAAATATCTAATCCACTTGAAATGCACATTCTAGCACGATTCAAACATACCCTGTAGTGTGCTTGGACTGTGGTTCGGTGCCTTTGAAATTTCAAGCAAATCGTATCAGATTTCAAGCGTGCTTGAGTTTTGCGTTTTGCGCGGTCACACTAGCAAGCGCGCTTGGAAGGTGATGTGTTGACATTTTCAAGTGGATTTAGTTCAAGCAAGAACGATTCTAGCGCTAGTGTGACCGCAACCTTACTCTGAGAGATATGGAAGCAACAGTGCAGAGACAATAATTATACTAATATCAAAATACAGTAGTTACAATATTAATAATATATTATTTCAAATTAAATAATAAAAGCAGCAAAAAATTCAGTTGTCAAGTTAAAAATAATATCAATAATATAAATGTTAGAACAGTTACGAGAAAAACAAATATTTTTTTAATTTAGACTGGAATAAAGAAACACTTGATGCATTACGAATATCACAACTTAATGTATTAAAAAATTTCGGGGCTTGATAAATAACTGAAGATTTTCTAATGTTTGTGCAAAAGGGGAGATAATACAAGTTAGAATGACGTGTATCATAGTTATGGACTTGACTTGTGTGAAGAAATAGATAATCAAAACTTTTGGGTAATAAATTATTTTGGTATAAATACATAAATTTCCCTAGCTGATACAAATAGATTTTTTCAAATTTCACTATCTTCAGTTCAGCAAAGATCGGATCACTGTGTGCATTAAATATTTCTTTATTAATAATTCTAATAATGCGTTTTTGAAGCAAGACAATGCGTTTTAAATTTGTTGCGTGGGCAGAACTCCAAACAATAAGACAATACTGTAAGTAAGGATAGACTAGAGAATAATACAATTTATATAACGAAGACTTCGAAAGGGAAAAACTAGTCTTGTACATAATACCTATAGATTTTGATGTTTTCCTAGCAACTTGAGAAATATGAGGTTTCCAGGATAAGTGCTCATCCAAAATAACACCGAGGAAAACAACCTCTTTTACTCTATCAATTATATGACCATTTAATATTATAGATAAATCATTTACTATTCCTTTTTGTCTAGGTTGAAAGATCATATAATTAGATTTCTTTATATTAATTGACGGCTTATTAGCCTTAAACCACTCAGATAACTTATCAATTTCACAGTGAGCAGAATAGATTAGTGTCGTCAGCGAACAAAATCAACTCAAAAATATCAGAAACATTGCCTAAATCATTAATATATAACAGAAACAGAAGTGGCCCAAGGATTGAACCTTGGGGCACCCCACATTTTATAATTTAAGTGGAAAAAGTGTCATTGTATTGGACAAACAGTAGACGGTTGTAAAAGTAGCTTTTCATCCAATCAAGAGCCAATCCTCTGATACCGTAATGCTGGAGTTTGTGGAACAAAATATCATGATTTACCGTGTCAAATGCCTTAGAGAGGTCTAAAAAGATTCCAACTGTATATTCCTTTCGATCGATGGCCGATGTTATTCTGTCATACAAGTGCATCAATGCCAGATATGTTGAATGGTTTTTCTCAACCCATACAGATTATCACAAAGAATGGATAATTTGTCTATATAATTTATTATACGTTTATGTGCGACTCTCTCTAATAGTTTTGAGAAGACAGGTAAGACTGATACAGGGGCCGGTTGTATGAAGGCCGTTTAGCTTAAACGGTGGATAAGCCAAAATTAAATAACACTCTCACACGTGCACATTTTGTGAATGACTGAACTTAAATCTTATGCACTTAATATGTAGTTGCTAACATAATTGTTCTATTCAAGTTGAAAATTTTTAGCTTGGTTGTTCGATGAATGTATAGACTTATGAATGTATACACCGTATAGGCTAAACGGGCTTCGTACAATCGTAGCCAGCCGCGGTTCCGGATCGCAATGAATTAATTATTTCCACTACTTCTTCTTGGGTTGTTAATTCAGGGATAGTGAACTACTGGTCTAAATATGTATAATGTACTAACATTCACCACACAATATAAAATTTACCTTCAGGTTGCAGAGATCTGTCTACGACGAGAAGCTTGTTCACGAAGTAGCCTTTAGGTAACGGAATATAACGCTGTATATCTTTGCTGGAGATATTCACTTCAATAATCCTAGGTGATTTGTATTTGTTGAAGTATGGTAAATTTCCAATTACATCCAATGATAAAGAATAGTCAGCTGAAGAAAAATGGATTATTTGACTCTTGTTACCACCATCATAATCCATTGAAATTAAAATATCCTCATTACTCCGATGGTTGAACACGTACATTCGCTTGTTGCGGTAATCCAGAGTCATAACGTTATAATAATAAATTCTGTTAAAGCGAAATATTTCTGTGTCCTTGTCTGCAGCCAAGTGTTTTCGCATCACGCTTTCACCTCTATTTGCAGTCCAAAATAGGTATCTACATAGAACAAAAGAAAAGATTTGTAATTATTTTTTAAATGAGCTCAAAGACTGGTGTTACCACCGTGTGGAAGTTCTTCTGCGCAACCAGCGGTTCAACTAAGATAATTTACTACGAATTAAAATTTAGATTATCCAACGGTAATCAATGCCATTATATGCTAATCTCCATGCAAAGAGTAAATGACTGACAAAATAGAACATGTAAACTTCTTACGTTTTACAATTCCATGTTACAGTTTCCAATTTTAAAAATGCCTAACATTTCGTCGTTGTTATTGTCGGGCGCATGCAACGTATAAAAATAGGTATGCTAAGTATACATGTATCTGCTCATGGTCATTCCACTGTTGCCATGAATGAAGCAGTGATATTCTGCAATTCTATTTGGCCCTAAATTGTATAAGTCATACATACTTTGTACAAACAACATATCAATATAAAGTCTACTTGCAGAGACTATTTCCATAACGTAACAAATATTTATTTAACTTTATGATGCCATTGCTGAAACATGTTAGGTTCACAATCTTCTCAATAGTCCATAATATACAATCAGGTATGTGAGAAAATTGTAACGTCATTTTTTAAACTTTGAAGAGTAAAGTTAAAAACTTTGTAACTGACCCAGTTTGCATAGTTGGGCCACAGAGTTATTACAGAGGCTCATTTTCATGTCGGCACCTATGATGACCAGGGCACAACATAGGAATTAACCAAAAGTTTGAATCTTTGATTTTTGTGTCACAAGTGCAAGTCAGATATGACATGCGCATGCCTGGCATGCCGCATGTTCTTAGCAAATGTCTCCATCAGACAAACCATAAGCCGAATTCTGGTTTATCTGTTCAAAAATAATAAAGAAATTTTCATGTTGTACCAGAAAATAGATATAGAACAAAATATGCATGCTTTTATGCAGACACAAACTTCTGGTTAATGCCTACTCTGTGCACAAGTTGATTACTATAATTGGTCCGACTGAAAGCTAAGTTTTCTAAGAACATTGCAAGTTGACAGATGGCATCAAATTTAACGTGTACAATATACGATTTGTTGAGGAAACAAACTTTAAAAGTTGGGAAAAGAGTCAGACTTCTGGTTTAATTTATATTCTGTGACCAGGCCAAATACTTTATTTAACATGCATCAATACAAAATCGAGTCCCCGTGACATCTGACATTTTGGTGTCCACAATGACGTATTGAAAAAAAATATCGTGCGTGCAGTTCAGATGCTCTGCAAACTGGTAACTGAACCTAACCCTAAAACCTACCCTAACGCCTAACCCAAAACCTAATCTTAAACCTAACCTTAAACCTAACCCTAATCTAACCCTAACCAAATTGATGAAAATCTTTGAAAATCGGGAAAATTGCGTAACGTCAGCTAGTTTGATAGATGGAAAGAAGTGAAAACCGAGTCAAACAGAAACGAGGTTGTAAGCTGATCGCTGATTGGCTGATATAAGCTCGTCACTGAATGGATACAAGCTTACACTACATTACAAAGGCGATAGCATTCGATAGCATTACAGAAGCCCAGAGTACGAGGTTGTACATCCAGTGCTCTCACTTCTAAGGATTCTTCCTTAGAAATAGGAATTTTGCAAAGTTTTAAGGATTTTTTTATGGAATTCCATTTTTAAGGAAGCCATCCTGTTCTCTCATGGCACGAATGTCTACATTCTTCCTTGCGACAGACTCGTGTAAAATGGTTCCGCACTCCACAAGTAATACAGGATTTTCCCAGGCTGGGCATTGCTCTTCTATTTTGGGATTCTCGGTTCCACAATATTGACAGGCGTTTCGGGCTCTGGCGTTAGGTTGTCGGTTTCTCGGTGGTTTTTTGTGCTGTTGAACCGTCTTGATGCTTTCAATGGAGGAATTCTCATTTGCGATGTTCTTCAATTGGGATGAAGCGGCCTCGGTACTGCGGCACTTATCAGTGCATTTATGGAGGGTCAGTTTCCTGTCTTGCAACAACCGCTTTTGGGTTTGTTGGTTCTGTATTCCCAGGACAATTCTGTCGCGTAACAGATTGTCTTTCAAAGAGTCACAGAAGTTGCATGTTTTGGCAAGAGTTCTAAGGGCTGTGATGTAGGCGTCTATTGATTCATCGGGCTTCTGGTTTCCACATTTGAAAATATAACGCTCGTATATCTCATGGATCTCGCCTATCGTGTGTAGATCAAACATCTCAAAAAATTTCGTTAAATATTTGCTGTCTTCGTCGTTTGCGAAGTCAAGACCGTTGTAGATTTTTAAAGCATCAGGGCCATAAAAAATTTCGTTAAAGATTTGCTGTCTTCGTCGTTTGCGAAGTCAAGACCGTTGTAGATTTTGAAAGCATCAGGGCCAACACAATGTAGAAACAGGGCGACTTGGTATGCTTCCAGTTGTGCGTTCAGGTTAGTGATTATTGCGTAATTTTGCCACGCCTGTTTGTAGGTTTTCCAATTGTCCGCCATATTTGTGTGAATATCGAGTTTTCCTGGTGGCTTGATCCCGGGCAAAATATTCAGTGGAGACGAGGCTTGTACATCGTTAGATGTTGACGGGGTACTACCCGAGTTCATCCCCTGCTCGGCTGGGTCGGAATCACTCATGTTCGATCGATTTTTCTGCGTATTTTCACAGGTTTCAGACCCGAAGCTGCCAATCCCCGAGTACAGGGATCCCAAGTACATATTGTAACATGCTCAACACCTGGTATTGGTAGAGCTTTATACTTGTTTTGTTTACTTAAAATAAAGTCACAACTCCGAGTTTCACGTTTTCACGGCCTTCAGGTGACGAGATGTAATGTTCAACTAAAATTTCCTGCTTGATGGCGTTAGTTTCCGTTGGACTGCTTGCGTGATTGTTGCGCGTGCGCACGTTTGAATTTTCCGGCCAAGAATCGCTTTTGGCGGAGGCATTTCGAAAAGACTTCTCGTCTCTTGTTAAGCAAGGTTGACTTATCCGCTTTCAGAATAAAAAGTTTCTCTTGTTAACAAAGATTACATCTTTTTCCACTGCTGGAATATGAAGCCGCTCGTTTCAGGATAGACAACTTAATTTCAAAGTTCCGCTGTTTTTCTTTTAAAATCCATACGTATTTGGAGAGCTCTGTATTGTTTTTGTTTCTTTGGTGATTGAACAATTTCGTGTGGTTGTTAAAACGTTCTTTGAAATTGTTTCATGTCTGACGACATGTTTGACCTCATGTATATATAATATCTCAAGTTTCCTAACGCATAACAACATCAAACGCGATTTCACCTGATGAGTGTAGCAAGCTTTGCTTGCTATACGAAACAAATTTGTAGTGAATAAAGTTTAAATGAAGTGAATCAAGTTTGTCCTTTGTGCTATATCCGCTCTACCTCGGTATTGAGCACTCTACTTATATGATAATATAGTAGCTTAATCTTAAAATATATTCACCGCTACACAGTGTTTCACGCCTCTTTCAAAGCGATCTTCAGGCGATTCTACTCAAATATTATATATATATATATATATATACATATATAATAATAATAATTCAAATATTTAATAAACGCATAGTTTCAAGAGTGCTCAATACCAAGTATTGGCAGAGCAAAAATATATATATATAATGAATATGGAAGTCGCTCTGAGTTTCACGTTCACACGATCTTCGCCCGAAGATCGTGTGAACGTGAAACTCAGAGTTGCGACCATATTCATTTATATATATATATATATATATATATATATATATATATATATATATATATATAGATATATAACATATATAACTTCACGCATGTCTGGATGCGCATGTGTCTGAGTATTGTACCACATGCGCTTGGTGAGGGCAAGAGTATGGTGTATAAATACGAAGTCACTCGCATCTAGACTGCGTTACAAGCTGCACTGACGAGCCGTTGAACGGCGAAACATGCATGTCTGCAGATTTGACTATATATGCTCCTTCACTTTGTGTTGTTGAGCACTCTGTGAGGTTAATTGGTGGCTATAAGCTATAATGCAAAAGCTCACTTCCCTTGTGGTCGTTTGAGCACTCTGGCCCCAAGACACTTCACGCATGTCTGGATGCGCATGTGTCTGAGTATTGTACCACATGCGCTTGGTGAGGGCAAGAGTATGGTGTATAAATACGAAGTCACTCGCATCTAGACTGCGTTACAAGCTGCACTGACGAGCCGTTGAACGGCGAAACATGCATGTCTGCAGATTTGACTAGATATATAACATTATATAGTCAAATCTGCAGACATGCATGTTTCGCCGTTCAACGGCTCGTCAGTGCAGCTTGTAACGCAGTCTAGATGCGAGTGACTTCGTATTTATACACCATACTCTTGCCCTCTCCAAGCGCATGTGGTACAATACTCAGACACATGCGCATCCAGACATGCGTGAAGTGTCTTGGGGCCAGTGTGCTCAAACGACCACAAGGGAAGTGAGCTTTATATATATATAATGTTAATAGTGATAAAAATTATGGTAACTTCGTAATAGATAAAAGAGTTATATATGTATATATAACAAGCTTTTGTAACGTAGAGTAAAGAAAGTGCTCAATACTTAAAATTCAGTAGAGCGAATGTAATTATTGATCAGTTTTACTTAACTGAATATTTCTTTGTCTCTACTCCGAGTTTCACGCATTACTGCGATCATCAGGAGACATTTTGTCTGATTTGATCTTATGAATAGAATTCCGAACTTTTTCTTTGTTTGATGGCGTGACCGCGCGTGGAGTTGTTGATGTTGCTTTTCCGCGCACAGACCACATTTCCCGCTAAAAATTATTTTTGATGGACGCACTTCGAGAAGATTTCTGATTTTTTGTTCAGCAGATTTCCGTCGCGAGATTTTAATATTAGTAGCTTCTCTTGTAAGTGCAGGTCGCGCCTTGTTTTTCCACTTGCGTATGGGGCAGCCTTCTTAAGGATGGACCAAGTGGTGTTGATAGGTCTTCCGCTTCTCTTTAATCTCCAAATATGCTTCGATAGCTCCGTTTCATATGACAAATGAAATAAATGTTTCGTTTGACACAACGAAACGTTTCAAACAAATGTTTCGTTTGACAAAGAAATATTTTAAGTAAAATCAATAATTACATTCGCTCTACTGAATTTTAAGTATTGAGCACTTTCTTTGCTATACGTTACAAAAGCTTGTTATAATTTGCCACCAGGCAATCAGTTGTGCACTCTAGTTCGTGTAGCTAACGCTTAAAATGAAGAGGATTCTGTTTGATTACTCGCTCAAAAATACATATCGATTACGCCTATCGAGAAAGTGGAAAGTGTTGCAACCAGAATGAGATGGAAAGCCCATTTCTTCCCAAACGGACAAAGCTAGCAAGCCATGAGCAAGGAAATTAAAGGATTTGAAGATGATCTCGTAATTATGGTCGAAAGATTAAAGTTTCGAAAAATCGCCACCTCCTATCAAGGAAATTAAAGGATATGAAGATGATCTCGTAATTATGGTCGAAAGATTAAAGTTTCGAAAAGTAAACGACCCGTTCCTTACAAAAATTAACAACGATCTTAATAATGTAAATTCTTCATCTAATATGTATATATTCGCTGATAAAACAAGAAATCTTTACGAAACTACGCCAGATCTATACGACAAACTCGGAGAGAAAGACATGTTAGATAACGTGAACGAAGAGCTTAGGGACATCGCAATAGATATTTCAATCGATAACCGTATTGAAACAATGGCAGGCCGTGAGGCGCTTGTGACAGCGAAGGACCACAAGGAAAATTTCTAGGAAAATCCAAAGTTTCGATTGATAAACCCCGCAAAAAGTGAACTTGGAAAAGTTTGCAAAAATATATTTGATGAAATCAATAACAACATCAGAGAACATACAGGCGTCAACCAATGGAGAAATTCCCAATCGGTAATTGACTGTTTCGAAACCATTAACGATAAGCCTAACCACACTGTTATTTCTTTTGACATCGTGTAATTATATCCATCTATCACGGAAGAATTGCTGGATAAAGCTATCTGCTGGGCTCGGACTATAACATCCATCACCGACCAACAAGAAAAGATTATCAAACACGCCCGTAGCTAATTTCTGCTCAGCAACAAAGATACATGGATTAAACGAAACTGTAAATCTCTTTTTGATGTCACGATGGGCAGTTATGACGACGCGGAAATATGCGATCTTGTCGGTTTATATATACTGAATATCCTCACCAATGAGTTTGGGAATAAATGTGTTGGTTTATATCGGGATGACGGACTTGTTTTAATCAAAGGAAAAAGCGGACGCATTGCAGATAAGGTACGAAACAATTACATACACTATTCGAACAGTTCAACTTGAAAATCACGGCCCAACTAGACCACCAATTAATCTGTCAACTTTCTAGACGTCTCATTCAACCTAGCAGACGAACGCTACCAACCATATAAAAAACCCAACAATGAACCCATTTACATTGACAGTCGTTCGAACCATCCACCAGCTATAATTAGAACTACCTAAATCTATAAACCACCGTATATCAAATTTATCCCCTGATCAGCAAGCCTTCTATTCATCAGCCCCAATCCACGAGAATGCATTACGTCGGAGTAATTGTGATTTTAATTTGCAATACAATGCAACGCCATCAAGTAGTTTTGGCGACTCCAACGACGAGAGTTGTACCAGCAAATCCAGCCAACCGAAACGCAAAAGGCACAGAAACGTGATATGGTTTAATCCCCCTTACAGCAAAAACGTCGTAACAAACATTGGTAAAACCTTCCTCCAACTTATTGACAAACACTTCCATAAATCAAGCCATCTACATAAGATCTTTAACCGCAATTCAATCAAGATTAGTTACAGCTGCTTCAATAATTTTAAGACCACTATTACTAACCACAAAACGAGAACAATGTCGATCCAACCCACTACAACCGACGAAACCAATTGTAACTGTCGCAACTGCCCCCTCCAGGAAAACTGTTTGACCAAGGCTATCGTTTATCAAGCCGAAGTAAAGAGTTGCGACAACGGCGACACTAAGCGGTACATTGGGGTAACAGCCGGCAAAAAAATCCTTCAAAATTCAGAAGTACGCGAATGAAACGGAGCTATGGAAGCATATTTGGAGATTAAAAAGAAGCGGAAGACCTTTTAACACCACTTGGTCCATCCTTAAGAAGGCTGCCCCATACGCAAGTGGAAAAACAAGGTGCAACCTGTGCTTACAAGAGAAGCTACTAATATTAAAATCTCGCGACGTAAATCTGCTGAACAAAAAATCAGAAATCTTCTCGAAGTGCGTCCATCAACAACAATTTTTAGCGGGAAATGTGGTCTGCGCGCGGAAAAGCAACATCAAGAACTCGCACGCGCAGTCACGCCATCAAACAAAGAAAAAGTAACGGTTTATTAAAAGGTTTAAGACGTTTCGATCGAAAATCTTCGACCTTCGTCGGTTAAAAAGGCTAAAAAATCTACACCTAAGTTTATATAGATTAAAAATTATGCATGCAAATCATTGACTGAGAGGAGAAATGTAAACATCTGGAATGTCTATAGAGTCATTGCCCGCATTTTTGTTCCTTTGGGAGTACCAAACTTCTAAAAACAGTCTTTTATGGTAATTATTTGTTTTGTCAATGATTTTGACGTTATCAAAGTCCATCCTATGATCACGTTCATTTACATGTTTGACTATTTTTGAATAAGTGTCCTGTTTGTTGATTGCCCTTTTGTGTTCTTTAATCCGTGACCTAAACAATTGGTCAGTTTTACCAATATAGACGAAATTACAATCCGCACAGCTGATATTATAGAGGGTGTCCTGAAAAAAGTATACCTTTTGAAATTTTCTTATTGTAATCATTTGAATGCCTGGGCATTATGCTGAACCCAAGGAAGCGTAAATACAGGGTGTATTGAAAAACGAGACCTTGATAAATAAGTATATTCTTGTTAAGTACAAGATTTTCTACTGCTGGGATTTAAAATAGCTTCTAATATTATAAAAGGAGAGTGACTATACAAAAATTGTCAAATTACTATCAGTCACACCGTCAGCTCGAGCAAAAATGGTTCAACTGACCACAGAGCAACGAGTTTGTACTGTTTTACATTATACCCAGACTCAAAGTACGCTTTTAAATAACTTCGTTATGCAAAAAAGTCAATCAATTCTGTTTTACGCACCCTTGGGTTCAGCATACTAATAAAGCATTCAAATTCAAACAAAGGCTTCATTTCAAAAGGTATACTTTTTTTCGGGACACCCTGTATATCACTCCCTTTGTTTGATCTTTCTGTAATTTCTGTCTTTTGGTTTTGAAAAAAAGTTGTTAAGAGTATTTATTGGTTTGTAGCCAACAATATTTTCAAACATCCCTTTGACGTATGGAAGTAATACAAACCCCTAGTTCAAATCTCCGGAGACATGTTTTTTTTTCTTTATCATTGGTCGACTTTCGCCTGGCGTCGCATTTTTTAATAAATTTAGATGGATAAGATGACCGTTTTCCCTGAGTACTTTAATCACATGTTTTCTCTCTTTCCGTTGACCAATCTTAGAAGAAGGAATTTTATCAGCTCTATCGAGTAATGTATTCACAACTGATTGTTTATGTGTAGTCGGGTGGTGGGATTTGAAATCTAACGCCCGTATTCTAAAAGCTCACTCACACTCACACTCAATGAGTGGAGGTTCAATCTGAGCTTTTCATGAGTGTCAATGCTGTTTTTTAATAACTGGAGGGTGAGTAGTCACATAGTAAGGTACGGCACTAACCCTCCAGCTATTCAAAAACAGAATTAACACTCAAGAGAAGCTCAGATTGAACCTCCACTCATTGAGTGTGAGTGTGAGTGAGCTTTTAGAATACGGGCGTAAGTATTTGTGAGTGTGCGTAGGTTTCCGGTATACACTTACGTGTATACGTCCATGTTTACGGGTAGTTTTCGTGTCCAGAAATGAAATTTGACCGTCATTCTCTGTCTCGATGGAAAACTGTATGTGAGGATTTATGGAGTTGATGTGGTCATGAAATTCTTGTACGTAATCTTTTTGTAAGCAAGAGTGGCTGTTGTCCACAAATCGAAACCACCATTTGGGAGAATGTGGTGCGGACGAAAACGCCAAGTTTTATATGTATTCCATGACTATGTTTGCTATGGTTGCACTGATTGGCGAGCCAATGGCACATCCAAATATCTGTCGATAGTATGGATAGTCATATGTGAAGAAGCTGTTGTTCATATGAATATACCTGGCTATTATTATTATTATTATTATTATATCTTGTGATTGGCTTGCCGATTTATTTAAATATAATAGTAATAATTACAATAGTAATAATTATAATAGTAATAATAACGCATTAGATATATTTTCCGGAAGTACTTATATTGTTTTTGTTTTTTTTAGAGTTTTTTTCATAAAACAAGTTCTATGTTTAACTGTTGAATGTAATTACTTCCAAAATTACATAATACTCACCCTTCGATGGGATCCATTGCTATATACAAAGGTCGCGCAGTATTAATCAGCACTCTGCTATCTTTGCCGTCTAAAGTCGCCACGTAAATCTTATTATTTTCCCAATCAGTCCAGAATATACGACGTCCTATCCAATCAATTGTTAATCCATCAATGCCAGAATCGTTCACAATAATTTCTTCGGCAGTACCGTCAAAATTCGCCCGACGAATATCTTCATCTCGTTTTCCAAAGTACATTTTCTTGTCCACTGTATCAATATCCAACTCCCAAATATTTCGGGTTCTACTGACGACGACTGTTGTACCAAGGGTAATCAAGTCAATTGCCAAGACTCCAGTCTCGGTACCCACAAGTAAGAACGGCTGAGGATACGGTCCTAAAGAAAAATAATCACACAAGTCAAATAGAGAATTGTATTGTGAGAAAGCTTCATTCAGTGATAATTTCCTTTTCATTATTGAATTTTCATGCTACGGTCTTCGCCTAGCCATTTGACTACAAAATATGTCGTATATTTAGACAATTGCTATGACACTTGGGTATAATATTTCTTCCAGGAGTATATCATATTCACATTATTTCACAATTGAATTTCAACCCTACGATCCTCGACTAGCTGGTGCATCAGTGGTTGAATGCTTTTCTTATGCGTTAGGCGGTAAAAGTAGCGTGCCATGTGGATTACTTTATTTTGCAAAATATATAAACTTAAACTTAAGATTTAACATATATAATATGTAATGTATCAAAACTGGTTTTAATTATATTTGTTTGTGTTCTCTACAAGAGCTTCCAAATTTTCATTTGCATTTTTCTGAAAAACAGTCAAATTGCAGCTAAGACCGTTTCTGTGTCAAGAAAGAGGGCTGTATACTATGCAAATTCAGTTGCAGCATTTCACTTAATACTAAACTGTGGTGATGTTGAAGTGAATCCGGGACCCTGCCAGACGATTTCTGGTGGGGGGAATGTGTCTAAATCCAGTACCGAGAAATCTGCAAATAAAGCAAAACTATCATCGGAGTTGGGCGGATATAAACAGTCTTTGGTTTTGTGTAGTCTTAATATTCGTTCAGTATGTAATAAGACTGTTGACATATTGGACTATGTGTGTGACTGTAAAGCTGATTTATTGGCTTTTACGGAGACCTGGCTGTGCGTGTAAGATTCAGCTGTAAGGGCTGAACTTTGTCCAGATGGTTATAAGTTTCTAGACTATTGTAGGGCTGGCTGGCGTGGAGTAATGTTTCATGATTCACTTAATGTTAAGAAAATGGACGGAGGTGAACACCATTCTTATGAATTTTCGGAATGGCTGGTCAGCGGGGGCTCATCGCGTAAACTTTAAGTAGTCATTATTTATCGCCCACCATATATGGAGGGTCATCCTGTGACCGTTACGAATTTCTGCAATGATTTTGCGAGGTATATGGAATCCCTCCTGTTATCAAAGGAACGGCTTATAATAGGGGTGACATGAATATTCATGTGGATGACCCAAATGATCTTGGTGCACGTAATTTTCTTGACCTTTTAGAATCATTTGGATTAAAGCAGCGTGTAACGGAACCCACTCATACTCATGGGCATACATTAGGCGCTTAATTATCACGCGCTTAGCTGAGGATATTATTCGAAAAGTTCTCGTTGATCACTATTTGTCAGACCATCGAACCGTTCTGTGTTACTTGGCGTCGTCTAAGCCTTTAACTACAGTCAAGAAGGTTAAGTATAGAGAAACCAGGTCTATTGACATCAGAGCTTTCTCGCGTGATCTGGCTGAAACATCTTTGTTTGTTGATTTTTCCTCTGGTGCAGAGAATCTTAGCCTACAAGAACTCGATGATCTTGCTGATAACTATATTAGGACTTTGTCTAAAGTTATTGAGTTGCATGCTCCGCTGAAGACAAAGACTATTGCCTCCATACCTACTGTACCGTGGTATAATGAAGAGATTCATAGAGCCAAACTCTTGCGCAGAAAGGCTGAAAGGAAATGGAGAAAGACCAAACAAGACACGGATTTTCAGTTATATAAGAAAATGAGGAATAAGGTGACTTATCTTTTGAACAAAGCAAAGCGTATATTTTACACTTGCTTTGCTGATGAGAACAGTAGTGATCAAATACGATTATTTTGTGCCTCCAAGAAGCTGCTAGGATATAGTGATACTTTGTCATTCCCGGATTATGAGGATAAGACTTTACTGGTAAATTATATTGGAAGATTTTTTTGCGTTGAAAATATCTTGGATTCGTGACCAGATAGATTCCACAGTTATAGTTGATAAGAGTGTAATCCCTGAAGACCACCATGTTGATGATACATGTGTACTCTCTGAGTTTCAACCTCTATCTCATGATTATATTAGAGCGATTTTACAGAAATCATCTAAAAAATCCTGTGGTCTCGATCCAATGCCAACGAAGCTTGTTGTACAATATCTTGAACAGTTGCTACCAGTTATTGCTAAAATGGTTAATTCATCTTTCCTCACTGGTCACTTTCCTAAAATTTGGAAAGAGGCACTAGTTGATCCGCGCTACAAGAAGGCTGGTATAAACGATTTTAATAACCTCCGTCCAGTTTGTAATCTACAGTATGTATCAAAGCTGACAGAGCGTGCGGTGTTTGATCAACTATATGCTCATTTAACTTGTCACGAACTTTATCCAATACTGCAGTCGGCCTACAGGAAGGGACATAGCACATAAACAGCATTGGCGTATCAGCACAAGTTATGGGATAAGGGGAACTGTGTTACAGTGGTTCAAGTCTTATTTATCTGAACGTTCTCAGCGTGTTTCATTGGATGGTAACTGTTCACAAGCTTTCCCATTGAAATAAGGTGTCCCCCAAGGCTCATGTCTTGGTATCTTATTGTTCACACTATATGCTAGCAAATTGTTTGAAATTGTTAAGAAGCACGTGCCTGAAGTTCGTGCGTACGCGGACGACACAGACCTGTACCAGGGCGTAGTAAAACACACAGCGCCCTGCCTGTACCTAGCGTTTAAACCGGATACTGATGAAAGCGTTGAGAAAGCTTTTGCCGCTGGTGAACGTTGTGTGCGTGACATAAGAGCTTGGATGTTGTGTGACAAACTTAAGATTGACGATGGGAAAACGGATTTCATCCTGATTGGTACGAGGCAACAGGTTTCGAAAGTACATGTGAGCTCTCTTGCCGTTGGTCATATGCATGTATCCTCTGTCGCATCAGTCAAGAACCTCGTTACTTGGATGGATAGCAATTTAAATCTTCATATCAATATTAATAATATCTGTAAGGCTGCGTGTTACCATTTCACAATTGTAAGGCGTGTCAGAAAGTATCTGGGTGAGAATGCGACACGAAAGTTAATTCATGTTTTAATAATAGGGCGTATTGATTATTGTAATGTCATTTTGTATGGTTTGCCGGCTACACAAATAGCAAAGTTGCAGCGCTTGAAAAATTCTACGGCAAGATTAGTTCTTAATATTCCTAAGTATAATCATATCTCTCCTGCTTTATGTATACTTCATTGGTTGCCAGTGAAGTTTAGAATACAATTTAAGATCGCAGTTATTACATTTAAAACAATTCATGAACTCGCCCGTCTTATTTAAGAGAGCTTATTAGTCTTAAGGAGTTTAGAGGATACAATCTTAGATCGAATATTAAAAAAAAGACTGTGCTAACAACCACCGAGAATTAGAACAAAAAAGACAATGGGGAATCGTGCCTTTGTGGCAGCAGCACCTAAAATCTGAAATGAACTGCCGTATGATGTGCGAAATGAAGGAAGCTATTCAAAATGTAGAAGTTTGCTGAAGACACACTATTTTAGGTTAGCTTCTTATTAGTAATTAAAATTATATACTTATAAGTATAGAACTATATATTTTACCATTGTAATTTAATTTATCTAGGTTTCAATGCGCATGCATTTGATCATATACAAATGAAATTTGCGCAATATAAATAATAAATAATTATTATTATTATTTAAATGTTAAATGATTTAGGACTCGACAAACAACACCAACAATACTGCATAGGAAGAATGATATCCATAGCCATCCGAACTTCGTAGGCCTACTATATTTTTTGTTGTAGAAATAAAGAATGGACTAATCCTGAACTAATTAATATTTAGACTATCCGTATTTCCTTTAAATATTAATAATATATATATATACATAGCCTTATGTGATTTAAGTATAGTCAATTGTAAGTTACCTCTAGAAGTGAGATTTACAATTGTATATATCTAAGAAAAAAAAAGTTATATCAATAAAGTTTTCATTATTAACTAACGAGACCATTCTTTTCTCAACTACCGTTGTGCTGCTATTGCAAGATGATTAACATTTTATTGAACATTTTGTCCTAACTATTGTTGCTTTGACCAATATGATTGTACGTAATTATTGATAAAATAATGGATATTGTCATTTTTGTAGTTATTTTTCTTCATTTTTGTAAAAATAGACATGTTTTAGGGAATTTTTTTGAGTAAATCTGCAAGCTAGAACGCTGCAAATAGCGTTTCCAGGGTTTTAATTTCAAAAATGTTCCGTGAGAGCATTCCCGCGGACTCCCCTACTTATACTTGACTGAAATGCCACGGTCAGATTTTGGGCTAAATCCCCGTTAAAATCTCGAAGAAGAATCCTAGGAAAATCACATTATTATCGAGCCAGTACCAGTGAATGAAGCTATAACTTGGTTTTCACCACTCGTAGTACGACCTAAACCAAAGAATCCAAAAGACATTCGTGCATATCTCGACCTGAGGATGGTCAACAAATCAATAATGCGAACACGCCAAGTTCAAGCTCCCATAACAGAAAATTTGCAAGGTCTTCAGCAAACGCGGCCTTAATAATGAATACCACCAATTTTCCCTCGACGAGCAATCCATTTGGTGGATTAAACAGCCAATATTTTTTCGATGCAGAAATGGCGAAATTCACGTTTTCTCGTCTACAGATGTACCTATTAGGCAGAAACAACTTCACGATCACCACTTACCAAAAACCCCTCTTACCACTGTTCATCAATAAGCGAAATTTACCACCACGAATCGATAGCCTTATTATGAAAATGCAAAACCTGGATTTTACAATAATCCACATCCCTGGCAAACAGACTACAGTACATGTCTCGACATACCTTGACCAATGAAGAAATGAAGAGAACTGAAATCGAGAGACAGGAAAAGCTGTGATCGAAACTGACTATGCCATCGTGCTGGATCGAATTGCAACAGAAACCAAGCCTGACGTATAGTTGCAAATTTGTAAAGATTCCACTCACACGGATATTTGGAACAAGAATGACCCCACTCTAAAATCTTATCAATCGACATCCAAACCGAGTTGTATGAATCGGAAAATGTAATCCTTCGATTGGACAAGATCATCCCACCATATAGAACCTTAATTAGAAGCAATGTCGTACAAATTGCGCAAAAACAAGGACATCTTGGACATAGGCGTACGGGCGCAACTTCATTTGGGGGGGGGGCAAACAAAATTTTGCCCGAATTTTAAAGCTTATACCCAAAATTCCCGAATTTGGATAGTAACATATTGTCAGTGATAACAATAATAACCATTTAATTGTATTTTACAAATCAATATGCTGAATTTTCACTTGTGCATTGCTGCTGTGAACTCAAAATGAACGTTTAGGGGATTAATAATAATATATAAAGATTTATACAGCGCTTAAATTATATAAAATATTCCAAAGCGCTTTACAACAATGAAGTTCTACTATATACAAGCAGCTAAAATATTAAGAATTAAGGTATAAGTGTCTATAAATCTAAAAGTTAGAATCGAAAGCTTTCTTAAAAAGGAAAGTCTTTAATTGAGATTTAAAACAGTCAATTGTTTTACTATTTCTAATACCATAAGGTAGCATGTTCCAAATTGACGGAGCTGCATGCACAAATGCTCGATCACCAAGAGTCTTGGCTCTAGTTTTTGGGATAAAAAGTAGTCCCTGATCATCAGATCTCAGTTGGTAACAGCAGTTCGGTTTTTCTAACAACAGTTCCATAATGTAGCCTGGCGCCATCCCATGGAGAGCTTTATATACCAGGAGTGCAATTTTAAAATCAACACGAAACTTAACAGGCAGCCAGTGAAGGTGCATCAGGACAGGGGTAATATGAGCGCATCTTGGTATAAGACACGTCACTCTAGCAGCGGCATTGAGAACTCGTTGAAGACGCTGAAGTTGGTATTGGGAATGCCGACCAGGAGAGAATTGCAGTAGTCCAAGTGTGACGTCACAAAGGCATGTACGAGCGTTTTAGTTGATTCGATGGAGAGGAACTTCCTTATTTGTCGAATGTTGTACAAGCCCCTAAATGCTTTGCTGCAAACCTTGCCCACATGGACATTCATAGACATATGTTCGTCAAACCACGAACCTAAATTTCGGACTTCTTGTACAGGTTTTATATCAGCATCACCAACTTCAATCGAGTCGATTGTAACCTTAGACAGCTGCTGGCGAGTTCCAATTATCAAGAATTCCGTTTTAGTGTCGTTAAACATTAATTTATGTGAAACTAACCAAGCACGAACTTCGACGATGCAATTATTAATAGTTTGAATAGCTTGATCTTGGACAACGGGTGACTCAGGACGGAAAGATAAATAAAGTTGAGTGTCATCTGCATACCCATGGGAAGAAGGTAGATGCCTGTTAATAATCTGGAACAGTTGAGACACGTATAATAGGAAAAGGACCGGTCCAAGACAGCTTCCTTGTGGAACTCCACAGTTCAGCGGAAAATTGGCGGAAAACTTTTGCTTAATATTAATACGCTGCTTTCTACAGGAGAGAAACGACTTAATCCACTTTAAGGCATTTCCGATCACACCAAATTCTAACTTCAATATATCCGTCAGAATTTCATGATCAATGGTGTCAAAGGCGGCACTCAAATCCAAGAGCACTAAAGAGTTACTTTCTGTTGGTCCATGTTCATAAGGATATCATTGTGGACTCTTAGGAGAGCCGTTTCGGTAGAGTGGAATTGACGATATGACGATTGGTTGTTAGGAAGAGGAGCATTATCAGCACAATGCTCAAATAACTGGCTAACAACTGCTTTTTCCGTAGCTTTAGAAACGAATGACAGGTTACTGACGGGCCTGAAGTTCTCAAAGACTAGATCAAGACCGTATTTTTTAGAATTGGAGTAAGAATGGCAACTTTCCATGCTTCTGGGACGTGACCTTCACTTAACGACAAGTTGATCATTTTCATAATGACAGGTGTTAACTCACTGGCACATAATTTCAGCAACCATGTTGGAATAGGATCAAGGTTACATGTTGCATTCGACGACTTCATGATTATGTTATGGACTTCTTCTTCTGACAGGAGCTTAAATGAATCTAATTTGATATCAGGTAAACGATAATCTACTAATGGTGGGTCTACTACAACGTTTTCAATGTCATTTCTAATTAGCTCAATCTTTCGACAGAAATATTTTCCGAACTCATCAGCCAGTTTACGTGAATCATCATGTGGAGGCAAGGAGTTTTCTTGAGGTGTGTTGCAAAGTGAAGACACAACCTTAAAAAGTTTTCTTGAGTCTCCCGAACATTGATCGATAAGATCAGAATAGTATTTGTGTCTAGCATTTTTCAAACTGGCAGCATACTTGTTACGCGCTTGGCGATAAGCGTCTTTATCATTTTGGCAATTTGATCGTAGCATTACTTTCTCCAGTTTTCTGCGTTTGGCCTTAATACGTTTAAGTTTTGAAGGCCTGAAGATTCAAATGATTTGTCTTACGAAACTGAATTTCCTTTGTCACAAAATTCGGGCGAGGAAAAGAGAGGTTGCATTCAACAAAACAATGATCTGACAAAAAGAAAGTAGTCTTGACTAGGTGGATATTAATGTCATTGGACGATCTCGAAATTAGAAGATCCAGGGTATGCCCAGACGAGTGAGTTGGTACAGTAACATGTTGTAATAAGCCAAAAGTTTCCAATAAATCAGTAAATGTTTTCGCGTCAGTATCAGACGGATCATCGAGATGAAAATTAAAGTCACCGGAGATTACTAATACTTCTGTACACATAACAATGCTCTCAAGTAAGTTGGAGAATTCTTCGAAGAAAACGCCTGAAGAAACAGGGTGAGTTTGTGAATAAGGTGGACGATAGACTGCTAATGTTTTAATCGTACGGTTGAGTAAAGTCAAGTTCCATTCAGAGTATTCAAAAGATCGTTTTCACCTCCGTCAATTAAAGTAACTTTAAAATTGGTATTAAACATAATACCAGTGCCTCCACCCATTCTGTTAGATTGTCTAGGAAGGTTTTTAAAAGAGTAACCAGGGGGAGAAAGCGCGGCTATGCTAACAGTGTCAACGTCTTTTAACCAGGTCTCTGTCACAATACACACATCAATATTGTTACTCAAAACATGATCAACGATTTCGGCTGTTTTGTTTTTAAGAGATCTCGCATTTACATTGGCGAAACGTAGGAATTTTGTATGAGAATCTGAATTTAAGTTAGTTCTATGTACAGACACGCAGACACAGTTTGAAGGGTTATGAGTACGAGCACGGCGACAACGACCATTACGCGGATGTCTATCAGTACTCAGTATCCTGTTGTTTGTACTGACATCAATGGAGGGTATGGAAAAGGTTGGGATGTGGGATGGTATATTGGGGACCGAAATGGAGGGAAATAATAGGGATTCACAGGAAAAGGGGAGTAATGAAAACTGGGTGAAGAGACAGCTTTGTCCATTATCTTATAGGAGGGTCGTTGGATGTTATTATAAAATTGAGGTTTCTGATGTAGGAAGTCACAATTATTGCCTTTTTTACAGAATTTTCTTTTCCTCAGGAATGGACACGGGGTTAAATGTTTTGGGCGTTTAGGTGTCGCTCGATTAAAACGTCCAGTACCTAATCGAGATGTGCTGGTATTAAATTCACCCGTTGTTGACTTAGTTTTACTGGCTTTATTTAGATTAGTAGCTTCAGTTAGTGTGCAGCTTTTTACGAGATCGGTATTCGAGACGCTAGGTTGATCCTTAACAATAAGAACTGACTCATTATGTATATCAGTTTCATTATGGAATATATTTATAATGTCTTCAGTTGACTGATTTAAGTCGGAGTTTAGAACGCTAGGCCGGTCACTTGCTATATTCCTAAACTCGTCGTAGATATTAAATTCATTGAATGAAGTTGGTCTTCATTGAATGAAGTTGGATTACATCACTTAGAAAAAGTTACTAAATAATCATTCAGTATAATTCTTAAAGAAAAAAATATTTTCTGTGAAATAATTGGTGCGACAAATTTCACTCGCATTTTCTCCGTTCACCCTTAGCTATACAATGTTAATGAGAGCGATATAATTCAAGCGTTCTTGGTCTATTGTTGTGCGAAGATAGGTTTTCATGCGCCGTTCTCGTTATAGCCGTTCGTTAGAGCTAGAACCAATTCTTCTTCGGTCAGGCAAAGGCATGCAACTGAATTACAGAAATGTTCAAATTATACTACAATTGTTTTCCAACAACACGCAAACCAGATAAATATACAGTACTTTAAATTGCAAAATTCTGTTTTCGTTTCAGTTCAGACTACATAATTCTAATTTGCCCGAATATTCGTGAACCATTTACCCTGAGGGAGTAGCATATATTCAGG